>VDFB02186492.1:0-15565 GCA_007258455.2 Sequoia sempervirens
AGGGCCATGGATATTGTTGTGACCTTTTCACACATCACCCCATTCAAGATGGGGACCCCCTAATTTTTGCTCCGTTCCGGTCTTTTGGTTTGGGTTTTCCTCTCTCTGTCTCTTTTCTGGTGTCCGTCTTTCGGGGGGTTGTGTCCGTCATTGAGCTTAAACATGAAATTTGGCCAAGTCTAAAATTAGGGTTTTGAACTTTTTTGGTCAAATCAAGGTCAAGTAAAGTGAGAAAATTGAAAATTGAACTTAACATTGTTGTCAGCAGACATCCAGCAGGCTTCCAGCCAGTTTTCATCAAATTCTGAGGTACTTACTATTTTTAGTAAGTCTGCAATTCAGGGCAATTTGTCAGCTATTTTGAGATTCCGATCATCACACGGCATTCAGAGTATATCAGACTGCTTGCATGCCAAATTTGAGCAAATACGGACAACTTACTATTTTTAGCAGTCCGGCTTCCAGGGCAGATTTCAGGGTCCAGATGCAGAGTTTTTCTTTGCATGTCTGGATATTCCTTCTGGGTTTTTCGAGACCTTCGCGACGATATAACATGCAAGTCGAGATGATCACTTTCAGGATTCAGCCTTCCGAGGCTATTTTTAGGGTTTGCATGTCGAGCTTTTCTTTGCATGTCGGTGAGGATGATTCCCGATGTGTTTTTGAAGCTTAGCGATGTGACTTATGTCTAAGCGAGGATTCTCACTGGGTAAGGAACTTTACTATTTTGGGGTATGTCCGGCGGTAAACCGGCCCGATTCAATTCCGCGAGCTGACCAGCGATTACATGACTTGAAACAAAGCGAGGAGATCTTTTAATCGCATGCAATACAGTAGAGTTTCCAACTTGAGCCTAAAAAATGAAAAATAAAAGTCAAAATCTTAATCAAATTGCCAAAAAGCCGCCATGATCAACATCGCTTCATATTGTGGTATTCTAAGTCAATAAATCAGTATCAATCGTTAGGCGGCGAGGAGGAATCACGTGGTGAGGATACGCCTCATTCCAATTTCAACTCGATCGGAGCTTGGGAGCTATCAGAAACATGAGCTTACTATTTATAGTAAGCCACCTTCAGAAACAGGCTATAAATAGCAGGGTGACTAAAAGTGGCAGTGTCGACAGGTTGATAGGGTTATGAAGAAGCTATGTTTGAAATTTCAAGTTGATCTGAGCTCCAGAAGTGCAAAATTGAGAAGGCTTACTATAAATAGCAGGGTGTGAAAGTTGGCAAAAACGAAGAAAATTTTCTAAGTCCAAAACTTCGTCCTGCAGCCATGGCAAAATGCGCCCAGTTGATGAGGAGGCATAAAAAAATTCTAAGTTTAAACTTCATCCAGTAGACAGGCCTAAATGCGCCAAGTTTGAAAAAAGTCAAACAAAAGTCAAAGAGGTTTTCATCCTGCAGCAGGGGCAAAATGCGCCCAAAAGGAAAGTTGATGGAAGTTAAAAAAAGTTTCTAAGTATGTGGAAATCCGCCTCACCCCTCATAATGCGCCCATCCTTCACAAGCATGAAAATGCGCCCAAAATTCAAGGTGGTCAAAGCAAAGTCAAACATGAAAATCCTCACGCATCAAAATGCGCCCAAGGTTGATGTTTATCCTGTACACAAGGCAAAATGCGTCCAGTTTGCAAAGAGTCAAAGCAAAGTCAAAGTTTCCATCCTCCTCAAGGGCTAAAATGCGCCCAAGCTCATCCATGTGAAGACAAAATTTTGGAAGGTGAAGGGTCACCCAAAGATGTTGGAGATTTCATCCTTCACAAGTATGGAAATGCGCCCAACTTGCATGCTTGTCCTCCTCACCCTCCTAAATGCGCCCAAATGAGCTCACATGAAGACAAAAAAACGGAAGTTGAAAAGTCACATGAAGGCATTTGCAAGTTCGTCCTCCTCCTACAAGGAAATGCGCCCATGTTTGGATGGTAAATGGTAAATACAAGTGGTAAGTAAGGTGAAAAGTGTTACCTAGCATGGTGAAGGCTTGTACGTTATCCTCCTCCACACTTAGAATGCGCCCAAGGTGAGTTAAGTGAAGTATGCGCCAAAAGTAGGGGAGTCATAAGGTGTTAAGGATATTTTCTAAGGCCTATGCTAAGCGTTAAAATATCCCAAGGCGTTAAAAATAAAATGTTAAGTGTGATGTGCGCCAAGAGTAAGGTTGATATAAGGCGTGGAAAATGTTTCAAGGTGTTGAGAGTTAAAATGAAATGTGCGCCTAGGGAGTAAGGGAGTTATAAGGTGATTTTAAAAATCTTGAAGACATTGAAATTAAAATGAAGTGTGTTAGGCGCCTCAGGGGAAGAAAGTAAAATATTTTCTAAGTGTTGAAAATTTGCCTAGGCGTTGGGACCTTTTAATGAATATTTTCCAAGTGTGAAATGATATGGATGAAATGAAGATAAAATGTACAAGGCGTGCCGGGAATGAATGAAGTTGATAAAAAAAATTCCTCTCCACTGGCAATCAACAAAATTTTCTAAGGCAAGTTTTCAAAAGTGCAAGAGGATTTTAAAATATTTTCTAAGGCAAATTTATTTTCCTTGGAAAATACGCCTAGAGCTTCAAGTTGATGAAAATTCTCAGAGCACGAGCAACTTTTCTCAGTGATGGAGTCAGAGACAAGGATAATTCAAGTTCTTCAAATTTTTTAGGAAGTCAGAGCAACACAAAGTGATCACGGGCGAAGAACGAGTTTAAATGATGGAAATAATATATTTTCTAAGGTTCAAAATTAAAAATTTAAATGAACCCGTTCGTTGGGTACCAATGGATTCGGGACATTCTAACGAAAATTTGCTTCTGGGTACTGAATATTTGCGATGATGAACGGATTTCCAAATCTTTCAAGCTTCGCCGACACTTTTTCAGTGAAGAATTTAATCAGTGCTCGAATTGTGAATTTTCCTAAGGGAAAATTTTAAATTTTCTAAGGCAAATTTGAATAAAATGAGTTTTCAAGATGAATTTTCTTCGAACGATGAATCTGAAGTCAGTTGCCTAGATAATTTTGATTAAATTCTTCGAGGATGAATTTTCCACAGCAGATGATGAGGTAAAAAATTCGAATTCAAGTGACAGAACTCCGGCTGGTGAGTAAAAATGATGAATTTAAATTAAATTTTTCGAAGAGGAATTCAAAACGCCAGTCAAAGTCAAGTTTCTAGAAGAATAATATTCCCGACGACTGGAGACAAGTGTCAGAAGCACCAGAGAGGGAAAATTCGAATTCTTGAAGTGGAGTAGTGGAGTTTAGTGGCACTGGCTAAATTTAACGTCTTCTAGAATTTGAATTTTAGCTATAAAATGAGCAAGTTTTCACTCACTTTCACAGCTGAGAAGGGCGAATTTGCTAAGTCTGAGTGAGTTTGAAAGAGTTCGAATTTTGCTGAGGAATTGAGTTTGTGCTGAGAGAAGGCGCCTTGAGTTTGCTGAGAGTTGAAGAAGACGTCTTGAAGCTTGAAAGAGGTACGCCATTGTCAAAGTACAGAGGTGTTTGCTGCAATTGAAGTTGCTTGAAAGAGGTACGCCATTGCTGAAAGCTTGAGAAGTACGGCCTTGCTAGTGTTGAAGTTTGAAATCTGATTTGCTTAGTTGAAGTTGCTGGTTAAAGGACGCCTTGTATTGAGTTGAAATATTGAGAACTTTTAAAGTACGGACTTGCAAGTGTGGGATTGCTGATTGCTGAAGTTGAAATTGCTGATTGCTGATTGTGGAGTAAAGTTGTCAAAGTTCACTTAGAAATCTGCTCTAAGTATCGGAATTCAAATTTATTCAAGGAAGAAGCTGAGGTTTGCAAACGTGAAAGATGTTGCAGCTTCTAGAATTCAACTGCAACCCCTATATCATGTATCATTTTTACAAATTTAATTGTTGATGAACGTTTGTTATGTTGCAGATGGCTGAAGCGAGGACAACCGGAAAGGACAATGGTGCCTCAAGACAGGCTACGATCAAGAAGCTCAGCAAAACATTCATGCGAGTGAGTTTGTTCAAAGGCAGGCAGTTGGCGGAGACACTAACACGGAGCTCAGATCCAGCGGAACCCAGCCTCAAACGGTGACCGGGATTGGAAGTCATGAACCCGATCCGCCATACAATATCGTCGAAGTGGGCTATAATACCGTTGCTGGTTTTCCGCCCGACCGATGGGTGTTGAGTTGATAATAGAGTGCGTAAGCGTTATGAGAAAGAACACCCGATTCGATCCGCGTCACCGGATGGCAAATTAGCACCAACCACCCTCACTTTCAAATGACCATTGGTGGCTTCCGGGGATCGGTGCATAGAAACATGATTTACAAGTCCGAGGGGGCGGCCGAGGCCGGATGTATGCTTCCTGCTTTGAGATGCATGGACCCACGAAATTAACTGGATGAGCACTCGAAGCTACCGTCGCGGTTGCAGCTTGGTCATAGCGGACGCAGAGCAAAGATAATCAGCGTCTTCATCGTATTCTTGGCGGGGTTGGTGGTTGCCACAGATCCCTACATTTTTGAGCCATGGATGTTTTATTACATCAACCTGGTGTTGGAAGGCAAGGATTATGTCAATTGGGCTGAGATGATCAGCGATAACATACATGAGCAGCTCCTGAGTTTGCGGAGGACTAAAACGTTTTACATGAGTTCCTATCTTATTTATATGTTGGCACGGATGACGAGGTACAGAGGAATTTCTTACAAGGAACCCGTCGGTTGTGGCTCTCATCAATTCAAGATCCATGAGGCGTGTACACAGTTGCACCTGTCGAGCACAACCTATTATAAGCGTGTCAACGATTCATTCACCATGTACATCACGAGGCTACTTCAGGAGAGATTACATCACAGAATTTCTAGAGATGCCCAGGAGCTGATTGAGAGGTATGGGTGCTGGTTTATACAATTTCCGAGATTTTCATATATTAGGCTGCAAGGATTTTCTTCATACCCTTATAGGCTGCCTAAGTACCCAACCGATAAGATAATAATGCTAGAGATATCTAGACAATTGCTTGCCTTTGACAAAATCCAGAAGAAAAAGAAGAAAGGGGGGATAGAGTTTCCAATTGTGATGGGCAACTCGGATGAGGTGTGTCCGTCGATACAGGCAGCTAGAGAAGCCGAGAGTGAGCTTCAATTTTACCACTTGGCATATCATACAAGCCGACAGCATTATGACCCACACCATAACATCAATTGGGTTCTGTCGGAAGAATTTAAACATAAGGCCACCATTGAGGATTATTGGGCTGATGCAGTGGATGAGATTGAAGTGAGGAAAAGGATGTTTTCTCGGTTGCCGATTACTCTGATCAGGGAGTGTGAGATAGTTCCAGTTCCGGACCAGGTCAGCGAGGATATGGATGTAGTCCACCCGGATTATGCAGCAGTTCGAGATACTCCACTTCCGCCTATTGATTGGTCAAAGCCCGAGGTTGCTGATCTTGATACTCTTTCCATCCCAGTTATGACATTCTGGGTATGGGTTGTGAGGAGAGTGAGCAGTTGAAAAGAAGTAGGTCAATTGCCTTGACTTACAATATGATGGAGATCGGGACACCCACCGGGAAGGAAGCAGTCACCGCGGGGTCCGAGTCGAGAGAAAATTGGATTCGGCCGAGCCTCCACGGAGTCGGTGGCGTGCAGCAGAACCACATTCTCCAAAGCATACAGAGGAACCCTTTATTCGCTACAATCCAGAGGATTGTGAGTGAGTCCGGGTACGGAGATGCGAGGCATTCAGCCTCCCAGGAGAGTGGTGTGAGTGCCAATGTACAGTGAGATTGATGTGGAGATGATAGAGGGACCAATACGACTTGAGGGAGATAGAAGTGACCATGAAAAATGAAGATGACGTGTGTGTGTGGTGTCTGAGGCCTGCCTCAGCCACTTCGAGGACAATGAGCCTGCGCCCGAATGAAGAAGAAGTAGAACCCGAGGTTAGAAGTCAGAGCCTGGCAGCTGACCCTTTGGTATACTATATGAGGTGCAGGTGGCTTAGGGCAGAATCTGAAAGAAGCCAGTGAGGAGAATTGAATCCAGCGGTTGAGATGGAAGGAATTTTGAACCGATGGAGTGCTCACTCCACCGAAGAAGAAGGCAAGAAAGTTTTAGAAGATCTCCACGGATGAGGATGGCTCTCGTACTCTTCACGTTGCTGTCCCACGAGTCGAGTGTGATCGGAATGAAGCAGCTCCTGAAAATTATGTGGTCACCACTCAAACTTGGGGCGCCCCCTAAGTTGCTCCGGTGTTGAGGGAGATGTGATAGCTCTTCCTTGCCCCCTCAAGGATAGGTGTTCAAGAAAGAAGAGAGAAATATAAGAAATGAAGCTTGAGAACACAAAGGCGTTATTGGATATATTCGTGATTGTCTGGATTCTAGAGAATAGAATGTACAGGTGATAGAGCCTCGTGAGATAGCCCCTAGAGAGTCGATGTCGGGCGGCTTGAGTAGAGTTGGGGAGGATGCTTACGGGAAGGCGGAGACAAATGGGTCACGGAGTTGATGCTGAGGCGAGAGAATTCATGGAGGACCTATCCCTTTTGCCTTTGTTGAGGCCTCTTCTATTTTATGCAGATGGATCTGCGGTGGATCATGCTGCAGGCGATACTTCCATCTACTCGAGTAGGTGATCGGCGTCTTGAGGTGTTGAGGCATGTGCCATTATACGTTGCTGATTGATGGAAGTGTCATTAGGCCGAATGACCCCATTATGATTTCTCGGTAAGTATTCTTACGGCTATCTGGTAGCGGCTTCTTCGATGTCACGGCTTTACGGTAGTTCAGCAGGATATAAGGCTATAGCCAATATCATAGATGGAGTTGAGAACCCACCGAGGCATATTATTGCTGGCCCGGTAGTCCGGATGAATAAGTTTTGATAATTTTGGGGTTTGCTGGTTTTCTTCTTGCCGGATGTAGACCTTCCGTGCAGGGATGACTTTGAAAGAATACTGCTACATTCTCCCTTTGGTGAGAACACCTTAGCGAGGGACTCCTTGGCTGCTTGGAGAAAATCTTGTACGAGGCACGAGCACTCAGTTACAGTGTTAGAGTTTCAGTTAGATTGTGTTCCATCTATTTCAGTTGAGGAGGTTGAGGCCGTACTTAGCAGATTTGTTGAGTTGGCAGTCAGAGAGAAGGCTAATGGGAACACACTACTGGACGAGGATCTTCTAGAAGACTGAGTATGGAGCATTTATTGCATTTGCTATTTTGGGAGTGAGTGGGAATCTTTGATTCATTTAATGTACCACTCCCTATTCTGGCAGTTTTTAGGGTTAGGGCTGAGGTGGCACGATTCTGGCCACTCTATTGATTGTAACCCTAGCCGTCCTTTGGGACTTGGCTAGCTATAAAAGGGGGAGTCCCCCTCATTTGTAACACAATCAGAATATTAGAAGATCAGTTAGAATCAGAGTAGACATTGAGAGAGCTAGATAGTGTAGTATTGTAGAGCATTTTGCATAATTTGGAGAAGAAAGAAAGTTTTCCCTTTGAAAACTTTTGAGGAGATTGTTGTGTAACACATTTTATGATAATAGATCTTTTCATTGATGATGAAATTCGTCTTGTCATGAAATGCTAGCAAGGTTTCTTCTTCCTTTCATCCAAGTAGATTAGATTCATGCAAGTAGCTTACTTCGGTGTGTGGTGTTTTATTGAGATAGCTTCACTTTATTCCATACCACTAGCGGCTTGTTGATGATAAGTCTGCCTTGCGTGGTCAACTGGACATTATCTTGTGCTTAACTTCGGTTATGGCTTACATACTTATATGCGTTGTTCTGATGGTGTACGTATGTTAAACTATAACTTGAACACCTTTCGCTATCCCCTTTGAAGATTGCACCGATTTTGCTGAGGCTGTCCGACGGAGGCTAGGTGAAATCCGGTTGAAGTTTATTGAGACGAAGCCCCACATACCTTGCATTTAGAATAGAGTATAAATTTCTTAGGCCCCCTTTCCCCTTTTACTTTCCGTACTTTCTTATTAGTTTTAGGAGAGAGAGCACATTGCCAAATCATACACGTAAGAATTCCCCTTCAATATCATACATTAGCTGCTGACTGCAAGAAATCTGGACAATTGTGTAAGTCCCCTCGTACGAATACAGCAATACACATCAACCAAACTGGGTCTATTCGCACTAAAGGAACCTTGGAGTTGAACATGCGAACTTTCTCGCAATCTTAGCGCATGGAATACTTTGATCAAGAGAGGACGGAGTAGCCCCAAAACTATTTTGTTCTGCCTGTTTGGTATGGTCACAAAAACCGCATCAACAGATATGTAGGAGGTTTATTCCCTAGACGTTTTAAGCTTCATCGAACAACTTTTCCTAAATTGTTTGTTGCAATTAATAAGTCTCTGTCACAACAAACCTCTAGTTTTATGTTGAATGGTCTTAGAAGGTATGCAGGGGAGTTTGATGCTGAATTAACAGAAAAAGTAAAAGAGAAAGTTCAAGCCATTATAGTACTGCTCACACACGTCCATGATCCACCAGTGCCACCAAATATTCCTCAAGAGTTAGCAGATGAAAATAATCTTCATTAGCCATTGGGTGCTGAAATTGCTCAAGAGGTTGCAGATGAGCACATTCAACTAGGGGGTGTGCCAATTGTCAAAGGGTTTAATCTCAATGCAATGCCTATTGCTCACACTGTTGAAGGCAATATTCATTCTATTGAAGGTAATCTGGTTGAAGAATAGGGTGAAAATGATCACCTAGTGCAGATGGAGAAGTAATATGTTTGAGGGTGTAAGATTTTTGTTCGTTTCTAAAGTTTCTACGTTGGTGTTAGTAGGTTCAGTTGGGTGAATAACTATCATAGATAAATATGTAGCAAACAGTCATAAGTAGGATACTTATACTATTGTTTTGTAATGGGCTTCTTTTGTAATGGTTTTGTAATGGGGATGGATAAAAGATGGGGGATGAGATAAGCTAGATATATAGCTTCTATTGTTAATATAAATATAAATATAAATATATATAGGCACTATGCCTTTTGTTGAAAAACGAAACAATTAGGATAGCATCATTAGTAGCTCTAGTAAATTTGCTAAACTGATTATGACCCCCTTTTGAAGATGCTCAATCGTAACGAGAGCATGGAAGAGGACGGTTGGAAGGGGTATCTCCTTGGACCTCATGTGGCGCATGCCATTCATATGAGGTGGCCCTGTTGACAGGTGTTTTATGACCGCACCAACATAGAATAAAGTTCCCAACAGTCACTCTATCCTCTCTTGATCAAAATCTCTTGCATGCTAAGGTTGCGATAGACCAGGCATTCAACTCCAAGGTTCCTTTATACAGTGGACGTAGACTCAGTTGGCTCGATGTGATTTGTTGGTATTTCAAGGGGACTTTACACAATTGTTTGCTCCGAGAGAAAGGGGTTTTCAAAATTCAGAAGATTTATCAATGAAGCTCAAGTTTCCTAAACTAACCAAGAAGTGCGGAATTTGAATGGCTGCAAAGATTAAAAAATGCTATGATCTACTCTAGGCGCGGGATGTGGAGATCAAAATTCACATACTTCAACCAAGCTTTGCTTTGCCTCACCTTGGACAGCTTCCACAGAACCGGTGCAATCTTTAAAGGAGTAACTAGAGGTTTTCAGATCACAACTTTACATGAAGATACCATCACAACGACGCATACCAACATATAAATCATAATCGAAGTAAAGTCCAAACTGTTCCAGTTGACCACGCAAGGCGAACTCACCATCAATGAGCCCCACTAGTGGTAATGATTAAGGAAGCTTGCTTAATTCAACCGCCACATTCCACAACTATCTACGTGCATGAATTAAAATCTACTTTACTCTATTTAAGCTTTAGTTTAAGATCCTAAGCGAATTGGAAGGACGAAGAAGTCTCGCTAGCTACCCACAACAAAAGATGAAACCACAAGCAATGATAACTCTTTTTATTATAGGAGTGTTCACAACAACTCCTTACAAAGCATTCAATTTCAAAACTTTCCTTCCACTTCAATCTATGCTATGCTATCAATCTATGCTCTCTATTCCTCTATATCTACCAACTCCTAGCTATCTCTCTATTTTCCTATCTTCTATTCTATGATGTACAAATGAGGGGGCATGCCCCTTTTATAGTTGGCTGATTCCAACAGACGACTTAGATTCAATTACAATGAAAGACCCAGATTGAGCCACATAAGCCCTAGTCAAGATTCTGCCCTAAAAACTGCCAAAAAGTGGAGAAGTTGGGTAATAAATGAGCACAAAATGTCTACTCTCTCCCTTTGACCACTATGATCATTTAATGCCCACTATCCTTAAGAAGATTCTCATCCAGAAACACGTTCCCATTGTCCTTCTCTTTGACTACAAACTCGATCAATCTGATTATCTTAGCCTCTACTTCTTGAACTGATATGGCAGGCACGTTCTCAATCTAAACTTCCAAGACAACTACTTCTTTCTCTTGTTTGATGGTGATTTTCCTCCTTGCTGCCACTGCATCTTGGGTTGTGTGAAGTATGTTGGAGAACAATTTTTGAGTCATTGAAGGACTTCACACTTGAGAAGAATTCCTCTACTTTGTTCTTTAGTCCATCCCGCTGTCACTCTTTAACATTGAAGCTTTTTGCTCATTCCTCCTCCTTAGCCTTGAGGACCTTTTAGTGCTTGAGGATGATCTTTAATGCTTGGGCCTTCATCTTTTCCTCCATCCTAATTTTGAAGGATTTTCTTGTCTTGGACTCGATCATTTCTTCCTTGCCACTTACCTCTTTGAGTTGGGCACATATTATATCTTTGTGGGGAAATTTCAACACTTAGCCGTTTCTTCCAACATCTCCCTTCATGGTTTAGGCGCAAATGAGACATCATGGAGGAATTTCAAACATGTAACTTTCCCCCTTCCAAGGTTGTAATATTGTCTTGGAGTACTTGCTCCATCACCTCAAGTCATCATGCTTTGGTCCCGGTGTTCATCATTCCTCCTTGGGGCGCATTTAGAGGGGTCCTCTTATTTTCCTTTGCCTTAGGAAATTTTCACATCTTCTTCCTCTTCTAGGGCGCATATGACCCCTTGTGCTTTTGTTTATGCCTTAGAAAATATTTCCACTTGAGCATCCGACGGCGCATTTGAGGGGTTGTAGTTTCATTTTCCAACCTCAGAGAATCTTCGTACCCTCACACTACCTTGGGTGCATTTACCACTTTGTTGCTCCATTTTCTTGCCTTAGACAATTTCTTAGCCAACATGTTCTTCCTTGGGTGCATTTGGAGGGGTCTACTTCCACTTTCATGACTTAGAAAAACATTTTGCCACCTACTCATCATTGGCGTATTTTACCCCTTGAGCTTATTGTTTCAATGCCTTAGAAAATTTTTACCCATCCTCTTCCTCCTAGGGCGCATTTGGAGACTTGAGCTTTCATTTTCATTCCTTAGAAATTTTTATCTCATCTCACTCTCCCTTGGGCAGCTTTCCTTCATCATATCATGGGCACATTTGGAGAGTCTTGCTTTTAGTTTTGCCTTAGACAAAATTTCTTCATCTTGAGGGCGCATTTGAGATCTCCTCCTTAGGGCGCATCTTACCCTTGAGCCTTTGATTTCTCATGCCTTCTCTTAGGCGCATTTAGCCCATGATGCTCTCATGTTTTCATACCTAGTGTTGAGGGCGCATTTGGAGGCTTCTCTTCTTGGGCGCATTTTGGAGTGTCTTGTTTTATTTTTTCCTTAGGCAAATTTCTCACTCAACCTCTCCTTCCTTGGGTGCGTTTAGAGAGGGTGGCTTTAAATTTTCATTACTTAGCCAAATTTCCAGCCCATTTAGGGTGCATATCTACCTATGAGGGAGAAGTTCTGACACTTCGGATGTTTTGGATACTTAGTCAATTTTCGCCTTGCCTGCCCTTGTTTTCTATTTTTAGCAACTTCTGAAGTCTTTGTGATTTCCATGAATTTTCAACTTCTCAAGACTTGATTTCCGCTCACCCTGACCCTCATGGCTTGACTGACCTGTTCACACCTGCCTTTCATTTTCACTTGCTATTTTTAGCCCTGTTCTGGAAGTGACTTACTATACATAGTAAGTATGTAGATTACGCTCAAATTTTACTAGTAGATTCCTTGAAAGATGCTGATCGCAATGGGATACATCAATTTTTCATTTTTCTCAAAATTTGCCCCTCATTTTAGGCACCAAAGTTGGAAACCCTAATTTCATTTGCACGTGCCTCTTTTGATCTCTGTTCAACTCTGTTTCTGTTATGAACTGCTCTGCTCCTGAAACTAAAGATCTGGGACTGCTGGAGCGAAGTGGCTAAAAATAGTAAGTGTTTCAAAAAGTGATCAACTGATTGCTGGACTTGGTTGCATGTCATATTGCCCGAGAGATCTCAAAAAACCCAGAAAATCCCAGAAAACTAGTCTGCATGCGGGTACCTGTTAAAAATAGAAAGTCATTAGTTTGACTTGCATGTTATATCATTGTGAAGCTCTCGAAAAACCTAGAAAGACTATCTTGACATGCGTTGAAAAATCATACATGCAAACCCTAAAAATTGCTCTCGAAACCAGAACTGCTAAAAATAGAAAGTTATCTGAATTCAATGAAATTTTAATGGGAGCCCACCTAAAGCTTCTTGAACGCAGTGCCAAGCTTAGATTTCAATTTGCCAACTCAATTTGACCTCAAACTAGCCTGAAGAATGAAAACCCTAATCTGTCAAAACACACTTCAGACTTGCCAACATTTCAAATTAGGCCAAAAGATAGGTTCATCCATGGAAAGATAGATGAAACAAAAGAGAGACAGCCGCGAAACCAAGCAAAACCAAAGCCAAAAGACTCCAATGGGACAAAATTTGGGGGTCCCCATTTTGAATGGGGTGATGTGTGAAAAGGTCACAACAGGCCCCTTACGTCATGTGGTGCATGCCATTCATATGAGGTGGCCCCTTACCCCATGTGGCACATGCCATTCATATGGGGCGGCCAAATGAGGGTCCCCCATCCTTCCATCTTCTTCCACTCCTTCGTGAATGACTCCTCTATATTGTTGTTCCATGATAGGGGAGGCAAGATTGTGAAAGGTGTCTAGGTAGCCAACTCCCCTAGGCCCAAGGGCAATACCCTCCACAATGAAGGCCGTTCCCCCTTGGCCCTTTGTGGGTTCATCTTGTCCCTTGCCTGGGTGGCATACCTAGAAGAGGCTCTCTTGCTATAATCGCTTGGCAACTCTCTTCTCTCATCGTGGAGAAACAATTGCACATTCGACTAACTAACTTAATACTTAAAACATGAAGAGTATATTATCACAAAAATAAATGTAGACTATTGTATGAATCACTAAGTATATTTGAACAATCTTCTATAATTTCACATAGAAGATTTATCACAATATTGATTCATAAATCTGAACTATAAAGTATTTATGTCATCTACTACAATCTGAATCATAATTATATTCTATTAACTATAATCTGGAACCATCATTATGCTAACTATAATTATTCCTATATTAAATATAAACTATGATCATTACTATATCAAATGTAAACTGTGAACATAATTAATATACCACTTTTTTGCTGTCTGTTATCCGCTTTCTTTCTTATTCACATTCCATTCCTCCTTCCCTCTTCTCCTCATTCCACACTCCCATCTTATATCCCTATGTCTCTATGAAGAGAGACAACCTTTGGAAGGAGATAGCCTTTGAAAAGAGCATGACCTTTTGTTAAGAGGTGATTGTTGTCCTTAAACTTATTCCAAATCCTTTTAAATACGATTGTTGCCTTTGTAAATCACTGCCTTTAATAATGAATTGATATTTTTAATCAACCGTTGCTATTTTATTATTAATTTCTGCCCATTATGAACTCTATCGCTGCATTTATGATAGGAATCACTTTTCATTAATAATCATTGTATATGTATATTGTTTGTAACTATAATCGCTGCTCTTTGTGACTTTGGGAATTAATTAACTTTGTGTAAACAAATCTGTCTTTAATAAATTGGTATCCTCTTAAACTTATCGCTGGTCTGCCTTAAATAAATTCGTTGCTTCTTCTATATATATATATATATTTATCATTTTATTTGCTGCTCTTTACTTAAATTAATCGTTGCTGATTTTGCTAACATGCATTATCTTATGTTTATGTATATTATATTTTGCAGATTATAAGAATGTTAATTTCATTTTAATATTTTTAATATTTATAGTATTATTTATAATGATTCTAATTATAATAATATTTAAGTTGTTAATATTTATATTAATATTAATATTTATTTTATTTCATTTATTTATTTGCATTTCAATGCTTTATACTTTAGTGCTACAATTTCGGGGGCATGACAAATTGACTAAGCATGCAACTTGAAGTTGTTCTAATTATTGTTTAGAAGACAAGTTGAAGAACAAAAAATAGAGTTTGTAAAAGTTACAGGTTTAGACACAGGTGCAAAAGGGTTGAAGGATGATTTGGACATCTCAAGGTCAGAGGCAATTGTGGGAATATAACATTTAAAGGGTTTGGCTGTGGCGAAACTGTCAGACATGTTCATTCAGTGTTGAAAATGTCTATTTCAGGATAAAATAGCAGAATCCAGAGGATTTTAAGGAGTTGTGTTTATAATTCCATCCTTTTAGTGTCTGACAATTTTCAGATTTTATTCAATTCATTTGATACGCTTTCCTAGGGACTTTTGATGACTTTATTACAGTGAAATACTAGAATTTGTTAATTGAGTAGGGTGCAGGGCTGTTTTACAAATGCTAGGAAACTATTGCTGTTGATTGGTGTTCTTAAAGGCCTAAGAAGGGTAGTGATATTTTAAATTTGTAGTAGATAGTTGCAAGAGAGACAAAGGCTTTACTCTTCTGGAGTTCTTCTCACATTTTGTTTCACTGGGATAATCTCTTATGCTATTTCTCTGTTTGATGATGTGTTTCAGTTGTTGTTGTCTCAATTGATGCATATAGCTATATGCAATTATTTACAGTACTTAAACAACTAAGTTCTAAGCACTTATAAACTGTTTCTTAAGAAAAACCTAAGGGCACATCAACTAAATTGTTTGTTTGGCAGATAAATATTCATGTTGAATTAGCTATGAAATATTTATACTAATGACATGCCATTTAAGGGGATGAGGAAATGCGGAATGCGAAAAGAGAATGCCTTGGAGAAACCCAAAGTTCTAGGAGTGATATTGGAATAGGACAATAGTATGGGGATGGGGATGAAAGATTGAGTGGTGGGCACACATCCCTTGTGGAACATAGTTCTTAATTCTACTTCATGACTTCTTGTATTTGTACTTTAGTGAACCTTTTTATATCCACTGCTTTTGTTTGCTTGTGGAATTTTCCCTAAATAATGTTTGCTTCATCTTTATGGTAGAAATGGATAGCTTTATATGGTTCATTCTCTTACGTGTTGTCTTTGCTTCCTTCTAAATTATACTCATTGAATGAGTCCAAATTTACATTTATAGAATTATCAAGAAGAAACTGACAAATTGAGTTGAAGCTTTTGGGTCAAATGTTTCCCTTCTATGTTCTGCATGT
>VDFB02186493.1:0-62832 GCA_007258455.2 Sequoia sempervirens
GAAAATATTGGATCATGCTAAAGTTGTGTGTGCTTAATTGATTTATATATTTTACACTGGCTTGGTCAACCTTGTGTTTAACACTACTTAGAATTTTTATGGAAGTGTGTTGAGGTGTGTTGGGACTTATTTAGGTCCTCATTAGATATTTTTTTGGGTTGCCCTCATTCTAATTCCATTGTAGAATGTTGTGGAATTGACCTAATTTGAATTTGTAAATACAAATGGTGTGTGGCCGAATTTGGATGAGTTTCAAAGTTAAAGATGGTATAAATAAAGGTTGAGATGTAGAAAATGAATGAATGCAAGAAAGATAGATGTGAGATAGATGTGAAATAGTGTGTATGTGATGCGAGGTTGAGCAGATTAGTGCAAAATCTAATTGAGAGTTTCCAAAAGTAGTGAGCTGAAGGTGTACTCTATCATTCAAGCATGCTACAAGTGTGTGAATGAATTGTGGTGGAAATATCTGTTGCATTGATATTTTTTTCTCTTTATAACAATTCTCTTCTATCTTCTTTGTAATTTTGTGGCAGTGAGCCCTCTAGGTGGTTAACCCTTGTTGGATAGTGAGTCCTAATCCGGATAGTGAGTCATGTTTTGGTAGTGATCCTTCTCTGGAAATGAGCCTTTGTACTCGATTTTGATATTCTCTATATTATGAGCTAATCCTCGTCGTGGTTTTTCCCTTATTGGGTTTTCCACGTAAATCTAGTGTTATTGTGTGTGTGATGTTTTTCAATTTCTTCTTTTGCACTTTATGAGTAATCACATTAGTAGAGTAAAGGATTTGTGAATGATAATTGATCTAAGCTCTATTGAAGTGCTTAAAGGTTAAAATTTGTTACAATTGATTCACCCCCCTCTCGATTTTCTTGTTCGGCAATTGGTATCAGAGCTTGGTTCCTTGGAGAAGAGCTTAATTGCTTAAGGAAGGTCTGGGATGACGAGCAACACCACTATTGAGTGTCCTAGGTTTGTTGGGACTAACTTTGCCCTCTGGTAGATAAAGATGGAAGGATATTTGGAGTAATATGGATATGATGTTGAGAATGCTTACAAGACTTCTTACACTCCTCTTGCAAATGGTCTGAGTACAGTTGATGAGATCAAGGCACATGAAGCGAACAAGAAGGAAAAGTTTATTCTAAAGAATAGTCTTTCACATTTAGAGTTAATTAAAGTTGCAAATCTAAAGATTGCTAAAGAGATCTTGGATGAATTGGCGAAGATGCATGAAGGAGATGAAAGGGTTAAAGAAGAAAAAATTGTAGAATTTGGAGGCACAATTCAAGCTCCTACAAATTTTTGGAGATGAAAACATTAAAACCTATGTACAAAGAGTGGATGAGCTAGTGGGTGGAATGTGAGGAATTGGTGCTATAGTGGATGAATCTAGGATTATGAAGAATATTCTCATAGCTCTCCCTAATGAGTACAGTGAAAAAGTATTTTCTATTGAGGAATATATAGATTATAAGAAATATACTAAAGATAATTTGTTGGGTACTCTAACATCTTATGAAATGAGAAAGCCTAGCTTGAGAAATGGTTCGAGGACAAGAACTAATTTTAAGGCTATAAGAGCTAAAGATCCAAATCAAGAGAATGTTGATGATGTAGAAGCTAACTTTGTAAGAAGGATGGAAAAGGGATCTGGTAAGTATGAAGGTATTGAAGATCCAGATGAAGATAAATTTGATGATGTAGAAGCTAACTTTGTAAGAAGGATGAAAAGGGGCTCCGGTAAGTATGAAGGTAAGTTACCTTTTAAATGCTTTAGTTGTGGAGGTATTGGTCACTATACTTCTAGATGTTCAGAAAGAGCTAAGAAGAATAAACATAGATTAAGCAAAGAAAAGAAAGGGAAGACGATTAAGAGAGCATATTATGTAAATGAAGATGTTGATATTTCTAATGAAGAGTTTGATTATGGAGATTTTTATGATAATGAATGCTTGTTCTTGGCTATAAAAGATGAATATACTTCTACTAATATTGAAAGACAGGTGAAGGAAAGTCCTCTAGAGAAAGATGAAGATACTGTGATCTTTTCCCTACATGCTAAACAAGAAAAGAACTACTGGGTTGTTGACAATGGTTGTTCACATAACATGATTGGTGATAAGAGTAATTTTGTTAAACTCAAAAATTATGATGGAGTCTTAGTTAAGTTTGGAGATGATACTGGTGCTAAGATTTGTGGAATAGGTTCAGTAAGTTTTGATGGCAAGCATAATACTGATGATGTCTACTATGTTAAGGGCTTAAGGCATAATCTCTTGAGCTTTGGAAAATTGTGTAGTAAGGGATATAATCTTGTATTTGAGGATGGGAGATATGAAATCAGGAAAGGATCTGGAACAATGATTGTTGTTGGTAAGAATTCTGAAGGAAATATATATCAACTTAAGGGTGTTGATGGACATTGCTTTATGACTCAGATTAATAACATTTGGTTATGGCACCAGAGAATGTGTGACATGAATTTTGATAATATTGAAAGAATTAGTGTTATGCATGCTATGAGATATTTACCAAGGATTACAAAGCTTGCTAATGCTATTTGCAATAATTTTCAGTTTGGAAAACAAGTTGGAAACTACTTTAGGTCAAAGCAACAATCTACTATCAACCTACTAGATTTGATTCATACAGATCTCTGTGGTCCTACAAGAGTGAGAATTCTGCAAGGAGACAGGTACTTTATGCTTATGATTGATGATTACTATAGATACACATGGGTTATTTTTCTTAGAGAAAAATTTGATGCATTAGATAGATTCAAGGCATTTAAGGCTATGGTAGAAATGAAGAAAATTTGAGAATAAAATGCTTAAGGTCTGACAAAGGTGGTGAATTCACCTCTAATGAGTTTAATATGTTTTGTGAAGTTCATGGAATAAAAATAAAGTTATCTACTTCTAGAACTCCTCAGCAAAATGGAGTTGTTGAAAGAAAGAACAAAATAATTCAAGAAGTTGCTAGATCAATGATTACAGAGGCAGGTCTACCAGAAGTTTACTAGAAAGAAGTTATTCACACTACTGTTTATGTGTTCAATCGAGTTCAAGAAAAATATAATAGTACTAAGAACCCTTATGAGCTATGGTGTGGAAGAATTCCTACTGTCAAGTATTTCAAGGTATTTGTAAGTACATGTTATATTAGACAAGATGAAGAAAATCTAGGGAAGTTTGATGCTAGATGTGATGAAGGTATCTTCCTTAGATACTCTACTAGAATTAAAGATTACAGATGTTTCAACAAAAGACTGAGAAATATTGTAGAGAGCACAAATTTCAAGGTTGATCAAGCATTAAAGGATTCAATTGAAGTTGATGGATATGTTTCTGATGAACCTGATTTCATAATAATAGAAGAAGTTTAAGAAGAACAGGAAAATCAAAATGAAGAAGAAGAAGCTCTGGTGGTGTCCCCAAAGACACCTAAATATGTGCAGAAAAATCATTCAGAAATTCAAATCATTGGAGATGAAAGGAAAGGAGTATTGGCAAGAAGCATAGTTGTTGCTACTGATGAAATAAATTTGTGCTTACTTTTTGAAGTTGAACTGAAGAAAGTGAGTGAAGCATGTAATGATGAGCATTGGATGAAAGCTATGGAAGAATAAATTATGTATATTGAGAAGAATCAAATTTGGGAATTGGTCCCTAGACCGGCTGATAAAAACATAATTGGATCAAAATGGGTATTTAGAAACAAGTTGAATGAGAATGTAAAAGTAGTTAGAAATAAAGCAAGACTTGTATGCAAAGGTTACTCACAAGTAGAAGGTATATATTTTCAAGAGACCTTTGCTCCGATGGCAAGGATGGAAGCTATCCAAAAAAATTTATCATTTCCTGCTCATAAAGATTTTAAAGTTTATCAAATGGATGTTAAGTCTGCATTTTTGAATGGTGAATTGGAAGAAGTCTACATGGAACAACTGGAAGGATTTCAGTTGTCAGATCAACTGAATATGGTTTATAGATTAAAGAAGGATTTATATGGATTGAAGCAAGCTCCTAGAGCTTGGTATGCAAGGTTATATAGATATTTGATTCAACAAGGCTTCAACAAAGGTACAACAACTATTAATTTGTATTTTAAAATTGAAAATGACAAGATCTTGATAGTGATTGTATATGTTGATGACATTATATTTGGAGGAAATGAAACAATGTACAAGATGTTTGTTGAAGAAATGAAAAAAGAATTTGAGATTTCTATGTTTGGTGAGATGAATTTCTTTCTTGGGTTGCAAATTAATCAAACAGAGAAAGGGATTTTTATTTCACAATCAAAATATGTAAGAGAAATGTTGAAGAAGTTTGGGATGGAAAGTTCCAAATCAGTATGCACTCCTATGGTGACTGGTTGCAAATTAGGTAATGATGATGATTCAACTAAGGCTTATCAAAGAAAATATAGATCTATGATTAGTGGACTGTTGTATTTAACTGCTACTAGACCAAATATCATACATGCAGTTTTTCTTGTGGCTAGATTTCAAGAAGATCCTAGATAAACACATGTTGTTGTTGTTAAGAGGATATTCGGATCTTTGAATGACACTCTGTATTATGGCTTATGGTATCCTAGGGATACTAATTTTACACTAAGTGCTTATAGAGATGCAGATTGGGCAAGTTGTGTTGATGCCAAAAAAAGCACAAGTGGTGGTGCATTCTTTCTTGGTTGCATATTGGTGTCTTAGTTAAGTAAAAAGAAATATTCAATTTCCCTATCCACTATAGAGGTTGAGTATATTGTTGTAGCATCTTGTTGTACACAAGTTGTGTGGATGAGATATATATTGAAAGATATAAGATTAATGTATGATGGTCCTATTTCTATCTTCTATGATAATACAAGTGTAATTGTAACGCCCCGCCGGGAAAACCCCAAAGGAACAAATATAAATGCAACAATTTTTTTTTTAAAGAACATAATAAATGTACTTAAGTATTCCAACATAACAATGTTCCAAGTTGCACAACTAACTCCCTTGGGGTACACGAGGTGACATTACTAAAACTAACCCATAACAAAGATAATGGATTAAACATTAAATAACCAATAACGTAATTCCAATCATCATGATGTCAATTAAAACGTTCATTCACGATATCAAGAAAGATGTGAATATACCAAATGAAACCATACATACATATGACAATAAATGAAATTATAAAGATATAAAGTACATAAATTTTGACAGATACAACACAACTTAACAATGTTTACATATGGTAGTACCAGAATGAATCACATGATGTGATAGTACAATACATCCATCTGAAAATACACCCCAAAATCACATATACAAATTACATCAAGGTCTTCCCAACATACGTGGGAGAGATACATTAATAAATGAAATACATCAGTAGTACAAATACACATCTGGAACATATGAATCCTGGATCAACAACATCTGCCAAAACCCTGCAATGAAAGACACAACTACATCCAAAGGGAACCCAACAGGGTGCGAAGCACGTTCCACCCAACCACCCCCGTGCTGGGAGTAGACAAGGAAGGATGCCCGACCAAGCACATCTAACCGTAACACAAGAATAACTCCAGACAAGATGACATAAAATCAAAAGACCACTCTCAAAACTAAACAATGATAAATCACCAAAAGACATAACAATAGACCACTTTGAAACATAACAATAAATCACTTTTCAAATATTACATTAATAAGCCACGAAACACATCATCAAAAAATATCAAGTCATAATATCAAAAGACTACTTCCAAAGGACTTCAATAAACAACACAAATGGAATGTTAGAGGAGAGTGTCATCGCATGGCTTAACATGGATTATCCAGACAACCTATCACAAGGTGTCGCCTCCATCTCTACATGGATTATCCAGACAACCTAGTTCAAGGTGCCACCTCCATCTATGGTTCTCCTGATTGCCTATCTCAAGGTGTCGCTCCATAGGGTTACTCATGCGGAATCGTTAACCTTTCATGAAGACAAGGAAATGATCTTGCCAACCACGACCTTCTTGGTCCCCTTTAGTCTGTGATAACACTAACAGGAAGACAAGGCATCATAATTATCTTATTAATGTTTAAACCACCCACCCATGATTAATTACTTAGGTTATCACTGATTACTCTAACTCTATGTGGGTTACCCTGACAACCCCTTTGTGCGTTGGCCCCCACTTAGAGCCACCCTCTCTAGACACTCAAACACAAATATCCAACACAAAAAGGATTGTACCAACAAGAAATACTGAACCAATCAAATGGATCCTCTGTGAGGCATAACCATCTCACCAAACTCATATGAACAACATCCACAAAGGGTACAATCCAAATGTAAATTAAAATCACAACCATGGTCAAAACATAGGCCAAGTATCGAATTGCAAAAAACAACAATGACATCAGTATCCCCACCTCTGGAAGTTCTAAACAACAACTTAAGTTCCTATAACAGGATAAACTAACTCTAGGGTTTTCCCGCAAGACATAAACCCGAATAAAAGAAAACCACAATTAAACAAATAATCGCGAGAGAAAGCAATTTACACAAAAAAATGCCACACAAATCATTTTAGAACATAATAAATTTCGCCAACGTTATAAATCAATTACTAGAGAAAATTCAATTTAATTAAAAACACATAATTTATCTCTAATTTCCTCGATTACATTATAGCATTGCAACTTGTTAAATTATCAATTTATTCCTTAACCATAGCAATATAAATAGCTATCCAACATATATATATATATATATCAATTTGCGGAATAAGAACATAAATGACAAAGATTTATATTATATCATGTGCAAGTTACATCCAACAAGCATTCAAATTCTGATCATCCAGATCGCACTAGGCACAGGAGAGAGCATAAGTCTAAAATGCAAACTAAGGACTTTTCCTAAACAATAGACTCCAGTCCTAGACCACTGATGCCGAGAATGAGGCGTCCTCAACAATTTAAAGAAGAGGCTGAGCTTCTAACCTCATGGCATATTACAATTAATTTGGAATCCGTCCATACGTTTTTGACACGTGTCCCACTAACCTACCACACTATGGAGTAGACAGCTGTTAAGCATTCTGCCGTAAACACTGACATAGTGGAGGGAAAAGAAAGTCACTTTTAGGACACCCGTGAGTGAGAAGGGCCCACTTAATACCCGTAAGTGGCTACAGGGATCTTGCTTTTTAAGACAGGGTTGCATCCTGTTGTCACATCTTAACGTGGGTGACATCACGGCACTGACAAGCCCATGTGCTAGCCATCAGAATGGTATCGGATCTAATAATTGATCTGGTAACTCATGGTATGCTCGGACCCAATCTTCAGTTCTAGGGTTAAAAGCATAATCAATTTGAACCACATAATCTTGAGAATAGGCCTGGTCTAATTCCACTCTTCTGGCAAGGAGTGCTGGTTTGAGATTGATTTCCATATTTTCAATTTTTACTTCTGGTCTCCATCTGGCTTCAAGAGGATATAATTCAATCCTAGTGAAACGATATCCTGTTCTTGGATAATGCACCAAGTATTGAATCATACAATCATATATTGTACTTCTCAATTGTGGGTATAATAGATTCAGGAATTCCTCCATATCAGGATTGAATCTGGCACCAACAATATCAGCATATTCTTCAAAAGTATCCTGATCAAAACTTATACGAGTGATGAAACCAAATTTTAGTCCTTTTAATAAATTCATCTTACTTTGTTTTGACCAGTTCATACCAAACAACCCTTTGATGCGGATATGGATAGAATTGTTTCCACACCAATACTTGATTGGAGCTCTTGCTAAACCAAAGGATTCTTTGAATTCTTCTTCTTCATCTGAATCTATTAATCCTTGGTCATGATGATAGTGAATTAAATTTTGCATATTTCGAAGCCATTTATTCAAGAAATATGATTCTAGCAAAATAATAATTATTTCTTTGGGAAGAGTAGGAAGAGTGATTATGTTTCCATTACCATAATTTACCATATACATGGCAACACCATCTGGTCTATACCAATCTGGAGAATTAAACTCAAGATCAGTATATATGGAACCTGCAAGTTCTCTGGTCAGGGCGTCAACTAGTGGATTATTTTCTCCTTTTATCCATTCAATGTCAAAATCATAGCTGAGGAACTCGAAATACCATCTAGCAATTCGACCTTGAGCAATATCTTTGTTTGACTTCTTCTTGAGTAGGCTTCTCATGGCTTGACTGTCAGTTTTCACAGTGAATTTTACTGGCTTCAGGAAGATCTTGAAATTTTCTATTCCTTTTTTGACTGCCAGTATTTCTTTCTCATAAATATGATAACTGCTTTCTGTATCTGTGAAAGTACTAGAACGATATCCATAAATATTTTGATTTCCATTTCCTTCTTCTTGTATTAGCACAGCAGACCAGGTGTTATCAGAAGCATCAGTGTACAAAAATAAAGGTAAGTCAGAAGTAGGTTAGTGGGATGCGTGTCAAAAACGTATGGACGGATTCTAAATTAATTGTAATATGCCATGAGGTTAGAAGCTCAACCTCTCCTTTTAATTGTTGAGGACGCCTCATTCTCGGCATCAGTGGTCTAGGACTGGAGTTTATTGTTTAGGAAAAGTCCTTAGTTTGCATTTTAGACTTATGCTCTCTCCTGTGCCTAGTGCGATCTGGATGATTAGAATCTGAATGCTTGTACTTGCACATGATATAATAGAAATCTTTGGCATTTATGTTGTTATTCCACAAATTAGTATCAGAGCCAAAGGGTGAATGGCATTTAAATCTGGACTAAGTTATCAGCGCAAATTTTCCCTGTTAATCTTCTGTCTCCTTTGTCTCTTTGCCTTTGTTATTTATGAATACGATGCCTGACATTGAAATGCAAATCCAGGATACATATTCAAGTATTTATTGTTCATCTGGTTTTGGAATCTTTGTCAAAATAGTCTGTGTTATAATCATTATAGTCTTGGTCGTGGTCTGGACTTTGGAAAAAAAATCTTGCCTCATTAAGTTCTGTCAATCATTTAATGGAAACCCTGGTTCTGAACAAAATTAGCTATCTCAAGTAGTTGTGGACCGCAGTAAGACCGTAAATCCCGTGTTGAAGCCAAAGGACAGGCGTGTGAAGGGTGAGCAGTAAGACAGAAAATGTAGCAGCCAAAGGAATAGCGAAATCAAGTAAGTTCTCATTTCTCCATCATGGCTAGTCAGCGCTCAATGCATGCAAGCAGTTCTCTTTCTTCTGTTATCCATAATCACTTCCAAGATAAAGAAGAACTCATAGACGAATATGGTAATTTTAAGTTTCTAGATGTTAAGATATCTGATTTATATCTTGAGAAAGGCATAAAGGAAAAAATGATGAATTCTGTGCGACAATCAGAGATAAATCTTAGGGTTTCTGGTGTTGGTATTTGTCCAGTCTATTTGCCATTTTTACTTCCTGAAGACATCAAGCGATGGAAAGGAAAGGGTTTCTTCCATGTGCATTTTTCTTTAGTTGACATTATTCTACATCCTCATTTCAACTATGATATAGGCGCTTGAATACTTTGCCAGTCTAATAGACACTCGATGTAGAATCTGGGATCAAGCTGTCATAGGACAATTCTGAGGTCGCCTTGTTAAATCTTCTGATGAATCAAAAGGTGGAGATGCTCGCATGTCTGTTAGACCAAACTTCACCATAAATCTTGATGATAAATATGTCCAATCTGCATTTTACCTCCTATTACAAGTCAAAGGCATCATTTTACAACCAGATTTTGTGTATGCTACCATAGGAGGTAGGTGTGTTTATAGATTATTGAATACTGTTTCTCCTCCTTGAAAATTTTCAGCCGGGGTAAGTTACATGGAAGCCAATACAAATGTGGATGACTTTGGTCGACACATTGATTCAACTGGGTTTGATATAGGGTTCCCTGTCATTGAAAAGCTTATAAACCAGTCACAACCCAAGTTCCAAGAACTTCCGACCCCTTCAAAAAATTTGTTCTCTGAAAAACCCCGAACACAAAGTCGTAGGCTTGCTAGCATTGATCTCCAGGCTTTACCTGATGAAACATTGTTTACACAGCTTGAAGCCTCGACTAGTGAATGACCCAGTATGTTCACCCGATCTTATTCCATGTCACGAAATTTCCCAAGCACATCCCATAAGCCCTATCTTGACTACAATCCTGAAGAGTCAATAGGATCTAGTCAATTCCCCATATATAAACAACCATCTATAAATCCATATCCTTCCCAAGCATCTCTAGCAACTCTCTCTGATCTTAGCAGTAACCCTGAACTTATGGATAGGTTAGCTTGATAGGTCAGTCAAAAGCTTGCCCTGACTCCAAAAATAGAACAAAAACATGACCATAAAGGAAAAGGCATTAAAATCACAAAAATGGGTGAGAAGAGTTGTATGATGAAAGAAAAGATGTTGAAGACAAAACTCCCAAGGGCTGGATTTGTGAAAAATAATATATATAAGATGGAATTAAACAATCAGGAACAGGAGATCATAGGATATGAACCAGGCAGATGGCCTACTCCTGAAACGTTTACAGTTATCAATCCTGACTGAAGACTGTGGGGAAAATATGAAGCACGACTTCATACAAAATTGGGAAAGAAACAAAATAAATCTGAAGCCCAGAGAAATTGGATGGCACAATGGATGATCTCTGCACAAGAAAACATAGATGACATGGCTGTAGATATTAGCTTTAGTAGCGGCCAAGCCTTAAAAGCTGTAAATAAAATTGAAATTATTTCAGAAGATCAACAAAAGATTTTCACCTCTGTCAAGAATGCTAAACATTATTGTTCTACTCTGCCTAATGACATTACAAGTGTCAGTTATGATGTCATTCAAGTTCATAACAGTGTAAAAACTGTTATTTCTACAAAACAGCATCAAGATAACTACCTTACCCATATTTATGATGATCAACAGACACATGAAAATTCCAGAAAGGTTGCTGACTTAGAAAACAAGAATCTCTTAGACTCTGTTGCTAAGAAATTAGAAAAGGTAAGGATGCTCACAAAAAAAATAAGAGTATCCCAAACTAGTAAGGATAGTTCAGAAGAAGAAGGCAGAGACAAAAAAGGAAAAACTGTAGAACCTCCCAAACCAAAGAAGGTTTTGATCCAAAGAAGAAAACCCCTGCATAGTGAGGAAGATAAAGCCTCAACTTCCAAACGGCTTTCTCATAAGCCAACTCCACACGTTCCCATGCCAAAAGTCAAAGAACATACTTTGGCCAATAAAGAAGAACCACTTAAAAATTGGCTTGCAGAATTGGGAGTGGATCAAGAACAAGAAGAACCAGTCTACATGGATGAACCTGGTTATGCAAATAAAGAATCTGATGTTGAATCTTCTGATGTAGATACTTTAATTGTTTCTGACAGTCCTAGTGACTCTGATTCCTCTGTAAATAATGACTTTGAGGAAATTGTTTTAGATTTCTCTGAATATAAGCAAATAGAAGAAAAAGAACCATGGGAATCATTGAAGAAGTTAACCATGGATATTGAAATGCAAGAACCAGTCACGGAGAACCTCAAGCCTGAGCAGATGCGACCTTATGCATCCAGTGGTTATATTTTAAACATTGATAAATTGGTTAACCCATATGAAGCAATCTGTACCTGGACTGATACATTAGAAAATTTATTTGAAAGAAGTGGTTCATGGACAGAACCCGCAAAAGTTCTTTATGCTGTAAGACTTATGTCTGGAAAATTGAGAAATTGGTGGAACAATCTGCCAGATCAAGGCCCAATGCCTAAAACCATTCCTGCTCAATCAACAGATCCAATTCTGGTGGATCCTAAAAATCTGGGAAAAGATGATATATTTCAAGTTGGATTTGATGAATTCAAATGGTTATTAACAGATCTTTTCTGTGATGATATCTCTAATCAAGCCCTAGAAGCCAATAAGATTCTGCAATCCATGAAGCTAAAGAATTTAGCTAAATTTGATGAATACAACTGCATGTTTGAATCTTATATGGTTGCAGCAAATAAAATGCATGACCTAACTACAAAGAAGTATTATTTGAATTCTCTTCCCTGTGGCTTAGGTGCATGGGCACAAGACTATATAATCAGAAAAGAACATAAACAGCTTGATGATGTAAGTTTCCCTACAATAAAAAGATTGATTAGGTACAAGCTGGAAAAGCAATGTCTGTTGGGTGCTCTCCAACTCAATAAGGAAGGATATAACTACACATGTAATTTAAAAGAATTTTGTGATCTTCCTCCCATCAATCAGCTCAGGGATTTCCAACAATTAAAACAGTTCAAAAAAGGAGGTTGTGGTAGAAAATGTAAATGTAGAAGGTGTTCTCGAAACAAATATCATGAAGGAGAATACACCTTCAGACGCAGCAAGCATGGTAAGTATGGATCCAAGAAGAAATATAGGGCAATCCCCTACAAGAGAAGAAAGTTTCATAGAACACCCCCATACTTGTTGAGGAAAAGAAATAATAAGGCCCCAAAAGGAATTAAATGCTTTATTTGTAAAGGACCTCATTATGCTACTAACTGTCCTAAGAAATTAAATCCTGGCACAAAGATTTATGCAATGTTTGAACAAGATAACCCAGGATGGGAAGTTGTTGATAGTAGCAATATTACAGAATTACAAGATCTGTATGAATTAGTTGAAGTTGTTCCTGATTCTAGTTTCATGTTAAAATTCAAAGATGTAAAGGATCGTCATAGACATATGCAAAATTTGTCTGACCCTGAATCAGAGAGCTCAGACCTAGATGAGGATTTTCTAACCTCACTTCTTAAGAGCACTTTGCAAGATCTAAAAGTCAAAATACAGATTGAAAAATCAAAAGATCCTTACAAAATGGCAGGAACAAAGGACGAAAGAAAGAAAGCTATCCACCACCACCTGGAAAAATTAAAGAGCTTAGAATCAGATAAAGCTGAGGTGGAAAAACAACTCAGATTACAGAAAAAACCCCAAAAAGGGGTTGAAAAGGAAATGGACCATGGATACAGGATCCCTTCATGGCAGAGAAAAGGAAAAGAAAAAGTCTCTTCTTCCAAATCCAAATTTTTTGATGCTGATACTGATGTTATTGCAATCCTTAAGAAATTTGATCTACTAATGGATGATGTTGCAGATTTAAAACGATTGCTTAAAACTGAGCAAAAAGAAATTCGGAATCTCTCTGTAGAAGTGGGAGAAATCAAAGATATTCTATTCAAAGCAGAAGAGTCTGAAAAAGAAGCAACACAAGAAGAAGAATCAGAAGCTAGCAGCACCAGCAATAGTCTTATTGAAAGAACAAATGACAAATCTTGCTCTCTATTGCTTGCAAACAATGGTAACTATATCAGAATTAATTTATGTTTTCACAGATATAAGAAAATTCCATTGGATGCATTTGTGGATACAGGTTCCTCTAGATCATTGGCAAAAACCAATGCTATTCCTACAAAATTCTGGAAAGAACGACCTGATCTTCCACATAGTTATGCAATTAACGGAGAAAGGATTCAGATGGGCAGGTATGCACAAGATGTCCACATAGAAATTATGGGTAAAATTTTCATCACTGATTTCATTGAGTATAATGATCTAGAAGATGATGTTCTATTGGGATTTTTGTTTCTAACAAAATATGAGCCACTCCAGTTTTGGAAACATAAGATTTCTTTAAGACACGAAGATGGACAAATTGAGATTCCTGCACTTAAAATTGTGAACCATAAGTTTGAACATAGTAGGAAAAAGAAACAGAAAGAGTCAGTAAAAGAACTAGCAGAGAAACCTCCTGATGTGTTCAATGAAATTAAACAGAGATTTGAAATAGATTGTTGCAGCATGAACCCATTGCAGTTTTGGTCCCAGGATCATGAAGAATGTGAAATACAGATACGGCCAGAGTGTCAATCAGTCATACCTCATGAGCCAGCCTATCTAATGAGTCCAAAAGAAACAAAAGAAATGGACGAGCAGTTGCAAGAATTACTTAACGGACATTTCATCCGTCCTAGTAAAAGTCCATTTGCATGCCCAACTTTCCTAGTAAACAAGAGAGCAGAACAGGTAAGAGGGAAAAAGAGACTTTGTATCAATTATAAGCCTCTTAATGACATTATCCTTCCATTTAACTATCCCATACCATTTAGCACTGATTTAATCAGAAGAGCTGCCACTAAAAAGGTTTTTTCAAAGTTTGACTGTAAATCAGGATTCTGGCAAATTAAGGTAAAAGAATCAGATAGATATAAGACAACATTCTTAGTCCCACAAGGATTGTATGAATGGAATGTCATGCCTTTCGGCTTCTGTACAGCTCCTGCATATTTCCAAAGACACATGGATCAGGCACTAAGGCATCTGAAAGACTTTTGTGTTGTTTATATTGATGATATTCTTATCTTCTCTGATTCAGTTACTGATCATTTGCAGCATCTTGAAGAACTCTATGCAACCATTAGAAAACATGGGATATGTTTAATAGCTAAAAAGATGGTGATTGGATAAAGCCAAATTGATTTTCTTGGCTTACACCTAAGTAATGGCCAAGTTCAACTTCAGCCACATATCTTACAGCGAATTCAGGAATTCCCTGACTTTCTTCAGGATAAAAAGCAAATTCAAAGATTTTTGGGATGTCTGAATTATGTTTCCCCTTTCTATAAAGGCTTAGCTGAAGATCGCCGAATTATTCAATCTCATCTAAAAGAAAAGAAAGAAGGATGGTCTTTAGAAGCAACAGAAGCAGTTCAAAGAATTAAAGAAAAATGTCAACATTTGCCTGCTATGCAGACTCCTGCTTCTGACTTACCTTTATTTCTGTACATTGATGCTTCTGATAACACCTGGTCTGCTGTGCTAATACAGGAAGAAGGAAATGGAAAGCAAAATATTTGTGGATATCGTTCTGGTACTTTCACAGATACATAAAGCAGATATCATATTTATGAGAAAGAAATACTGGCAGTCAAAAAAGGAATAGAAAAGTTCAAGATCTTCCTGAAGCCAGTAAAATTCACTGTGAAAACTGACAGTCAAGCCATGAGAAGCCTACTCAAGAAGAAGCCGAACAAAGATATTGCTCAAGGTCGAATTGCTAGATGGTATTTCGAGTTCCTCAGCTATGATTTTGACATTGAATGGATAAAAGGAGAAAATAATCCACTAGCTGACGCCCTAACCAGAGAACTTGCAGGTTCCATATATACTGATCTTGAGTTTAATTCTCCAGATTGGTATAGACCAGATGGTGTTGCCATGTATATGGTAAATTATGGTAATGGAAACATAGTCACTCTTCCTACTCTTCCCAAAGAAATAATTATTATTTTGCTGGAATCATATTTCTTGAATAAATGGCTTCGAAATATGCAAAATTTAATTCACTATCATCATGACCAAGGATTAATAGATTCAGATGAAGAAGAAGAATTCAAAGAATCCTTTGGTTTAGCAAGAGCTCCAATCAAGTATTGGTGTGGAAACAATTCTATCCATATCCGCATCAAAGGGTTGTTTGGTATGAACTGGTCAAAACAAAGTAAGATGAATTTATTAAAAGGACTAAAATTTGGTTTCATCACTCGTATAAGTTTTGATCAGGATACTTTTGAAGAATATGCTGATATTGTTGGTGCCAGATTCAATCCTGATATGGAGGAATTCCTGAATCTATTATACCCACAATTGAGAAGTACAATATATGATTGTATGATTCAATACTTGGTGCATTATCCAAGAACAGGATATCGTTTCCCTAGGATTGAATTATATCCTCTTGAAGCCAGATGGAGACCAGAAGTAAAAATTGAAAATATGGAAATCAATCTCAAACCAGCACTCCTTGCCAGAAGAGTGGAATTAGACCAGGCCTATTCTCAAGATTATGTGGTTCAAATTGATTATGCTTTTAACCCTAGAACTGAAGATTGGGTCCGAGCATACCATGAGTTACCATATCAATTATTAGATCCGATACCATTCTGATGGCTAGCACATGGGCTTGTCAGTGTCGTGATGTCACCCACATTAAGATGTGACAACAGGATGCAACCCTGTCTTAAAAAGAAAGATCCCTGTAGCCACTTACGGGTATTAAGTGGGCCCTTCTCACTCACGGGTGTCCTAAAAGTGACTTTCTTTTCCCTCCACTATGTCAGTGTTTACGGCAGAATGCTTAACAGCTGTCTACTCCATAGTGTGGTAGGTTAGTGGGACGCGTGTCAAAAACGTATGGACGGATTCCAAATTAATTGTAATATGCCATGAGGTTAGAAGCTCAACCTCTTCTTTAAATTGTTGAGGATGCCTCATTCTCGGCATCAGTGGTCTAGGATTGGAGTCTATTGTTTAGGAAAAGTCCTTAGTTTGCATTTTAGACTTATGCTCTCTCCTGTGCCTAGTGCGATCTGGATGATCAGAATTTGAATGCTTGTTGGATGTAACTTGCACATGATATAATAGAAATCTTTGTCATTTATGTTGTTATTCCGCAAATTGGTATCAGAAAATTCAATTTAATTAAAAACACATAATTTATCTCTAATTTCCTCGATTACATTATAGCATTGCAACTTGTTAAATTATCAATTTATTCCTTAACCATAGCAATATAAATAGCTATCCAACATATATATATATATATATATATTTATATATATATATTTATATATATATAAATACATGTATATACACCTTTATACATATATACATATATACATATATAAAAAAATATAAAATATATATATTAAAATCAAATATTTAAAACTCATTATAAAAATTAACAAATAATTCTTATATATATATATACTTAATATATATATATTAATATATTAAATAATATATAATTAATATATAAAATTTAATATATATATATTAATATATATATAACATAAGAAACACATGTAATTTAAATCAAAATTTTAATACCAAAAGAAATGGCACGCAGCTGTGGAAAGGCCACAGTACCATGTACTGTGGTTGGGGGGGGGGGTACGCAGTCCCCACTGGTTGCGCCCAGGAGCCTCGGCTGCTATGCGCAGTTAGTGGTGGCTATGTACAACCACCATTGGGGCCGTGGGCGGTACGGCCTCGGCCGGCCACCCACCCCCATATATATAAACAAATTTTTTTTTATATATATATATATATTTTTAAATGTTTTTTATTCAACTTTTATTTCCTTTATATCAAATACGATTTCGTATTAAAATGATTTCGAAAAAAAACAACTTAATATATATTATGTACATCATGACGAAATTTTGTGCAACATATCTATATAATTTATTCTTTTCACAGAACAAATTTAAACCCAATACACAATTTAAATATATATATATTTTTACAATTCAATATCCTCAAATACAAAATATAATTTTTATTCTTTTCACATAAAACGAAATCACACCAGGTACATGATATGTATATATATTTAAAATAAGACAACAAAATTATAACATATACATGAATATCTAATTCAGTTTAAATATATATATATATATATATATTAACAAAAGATTCAGAACAATGATATAACAAATAGATTTTTCAATAAACCCAATATAGATTTGGGCATGTAAATTCAACCCACAATTAAAAATGATTTTTATTTCAAAACAATAAATTTCACTACTAAACTATATTGAAGAACTTTAAAAAGGTTTTTCTAAAGATTTCCACAAAAGATTCAAGGGTTTCATACGAACAAATTTCAAATCACAAAACTTCTTTCAATGAATGTTTCAAATACAACAACTAGATTTTGTTTATAGAACAATTAAATAATAATAAATTAAAAGAATAAAAAAAACCTAGAGTCCTTCGTTCGATGTAGAATCCCTTCTGTAGCTTCTTCTCAAATTCCTACCTTCAACTCCCTTCTGAACCAATCCTTTCTTCAAAACAATTCTTTTACCCAGAAAACCCAAAGAGTTATTTTTCTTTTCTTTTCCAGACCCAAAAACCAGAAAAATCTTCGTGTTTGAAAATTTCCCCATAATAAAACTAAATAAAAATAAATAAAACTCATCATCTTTTTCCTCAAAAATCCTCTTCAATCATTGGTTCTTTTCTTGCTTTTTAAAAGTACACACTTATCTCACAATTTTAATTAAAAATTAATTATTTTCTCAAAATATTCTCTATAGATTTTTCTAATTTAATATTAGGAAAAAGATAATATATAATTATCATCATCATTATTAATTTAAATTAATTACTTGCACTTTTAATTAATTAAATAACTTTTTAATTTACAATAGATTTAAAATTCCACATTTTACTAACTTACAATTAATCAAGTAACAAAACAATATTAATTAATCTTATGAAATACAGATTAATTAAATAACCACTAACCAAAAATAAAATAATTAATTAACAATCAAACTACATGAAGACAAGGAAAAAACATCAATCATGACACAACAAAACTCACACACGATGACAGACTTGGGATGGGGACACTTCCTAATCAACTCCCTTTTTCAACATTGTACCCGTTGGGTTAATTTAATGCTCGCCCTGTCCTGTCGAAACAGGTGGAATCGAGACTTTATTCCTGCAATTCTTGCATACCAATAAACGTCAAGTAACATATATATATATATAATATGAACACATGATATCGTGAGAAGGAATTGCAACGTAGCAGGGAACTCGTAAACGAGTGGTGCTACATTGTCCTCTCACCTAAGCTATACTAACAAATACAACATTAGATGTAAAGTAACAATTCTAACTAACTAATCACATCATAAACTAATTACTAAACCACTGCATCACAATGTATTACTGAAACCAAATTAAACATCATAGAATCACAACATAGACATATATAATATTAAGGAAAAACCGTTGCATAATCAAATAATCTAAACACCACATAAAGTATCATAAACTATCATAATAATGTCAAATGTAGCAATCAACTAAACTATGCATCCACACACACCAAGTAGGTGAACTAATCACCATCACAAACCAGTATCACACTAACACATAAGAGTAACAAATAGTAGCAAAGAGTATCAACAACATGGGGCTATTACAGTAATTAACATTTCAAAGAATCCAATGATGCACTGAAGGACAAAGCATATATCTATCAGGTATCACTTTTTGAGAGAAAAGGTTGTGGAAAATGAGGTAAAGCTTGAGTATATACCTATGAAGGATCAAGTTGCTGACATATTTACTAAGGCTCTTCCTAAAGATACTTTTTGAGTATCTCCGGGAGAAGTTAGGGTTTTTTTCCCCTCCTTTCTTGAACTAGATGCATATGAAGATGCATCAGTCTAGTGGGTATATGGATCTATCTTTTTTCTAAACTGATGTTTGGTGGCTACCTCTCAGGGGGAGTAGGTAGTGTCATGTGTTGTCATTGTATGTGTATTCTATTTTGAATGTCAAAGGAGAAATCAATGTAAAACATCTTTTGCCTTTTCCATTGATGTCAAAGGGGGAGATGAGAGAGATGTGAAAAGAAAGATGAAGGAGATGTGAAAAAAAAGATTATCTACTAAGGGGGAGAAATAGAAAGCAAAATCATAAGAAATGTGTTCAAACCTAGTATGTTGTATTTGATGGTTTTTCACATCATGTGTTGCCATCAATGACAAAGGGGGAGATTTTTGCAAGTATGAAGAATTTGTTGCAAGGTGTTGTCATTGATTTCAATTGGTCAATTGGTTATCAACTGGTTTTTGTTGTCATTAACGTCATGGATGCAGATTATTAGTTGTATATGTCGAGGATATTGAGAAAATTGTATTGAAGGATGATTGCAGGTGTTTAGTGGTTGCTCCAGGTTTTTCTCTAGGATTTGCTTCTATTTGTGTGTGGTTCAGATATGTTGATCATGGTTGTTGGAAGCTTCTATATCTAGATTTGTGGTTTCTGATTCATTGTACAGTGCGAGTTATGTTCACCAATTGTGAACTATGGTTTTCTATCTATCTGGCTAAGGTCTGAGAGAAATATTGTTGGTCCAGATTTCTCTTTGGCTAAGTCTTATTACTGTTAAGTTGTTATGATCGTGTTGAAGCTAATTTCGGCATCTGGAAGGATCGTGCTTAATTGTTCTATGTGTTTTACACTTGTTTGGCCAACCTTGTGTTAAACACTACCTTCAAAAGTGATGAAGCGTGTTGGGACCTATTTGGGTCCTCATCAAGTGTGTGTTTGGGTTTCCCTCATTCTAATTCCACCCTAGGATGTTTTTGCATTGACCTAATTTGAATTTAATGATGGATGGCCCACTTTGGATATGTTTCAAAGTTGAATATGGTATAAATATAGGATGAGTTAGTGGTGAAAATGAGGAGAGAGAGAGAGATAAGTGCAAATAAATAAAGAATATAGATGCAGAGAAGGTGTGAATCAAATGGGTGAATGTTATAAAATTTTAATTTGTAGCTACAACTATTTCACCCCCCTCTCAGTTGTCCTATTCAACAGAAGTGACCCATTTTTGTGAGGATCATGTGAACTTTATAGATTAATTAATGTATGCATAAGGTAGTGTTTAGATGTTGGATATTATATTAAAAATTCTTTACTATTGGAATAATGTTGGAGGCTTTCCCCTCAAATGAAATTATTCTAATACATGACACTTTACTTTTAACAAACTTGTATTGTGTGGATATACTTTCCTCTTATTCCTCTTATTCACCCATTCACTTTTCTCTTAATATATATTAGGTTTGTGATGTGTTGTAGTTAACCTACTCTTGAGATAAAATAATTCATTGGTGGTAGTATTATAGATTTACTTTTGGAAATGATTATATGGATTAAGCTATATTAAATGTGAGAAAAGGTTGATAATTAGGAAAAATATATTATTTTTTCTAAACATTAGATCTAGACTATTTCTTGGTGAATAAATCACTATGGAATTTTTCCCAAAAGTCCAAATTTGATTTTTTGATCCAATAAGTCTTTAGTATTTTTGTCTACACTAGGAAACCATGATAGAAAGTTGAATTTTTGGATTTTATTATAACACCTTGGTGTAATATGAAAGTTGTTAGATTCATATTCATGATGCCACATTGATATCGCTGGCTTCCAACCCAACTTTACATATTTTTCAAGTCTATATTTTTGGCACCCTTGGATAATGTAACAACAATTAGATTCATCTAAAAAAATAAATCATAGATTAGATTGATGACAACCTAATTTTTCTCTTTATGACTAGCGGGGTACCATCCTTTAGTGACAAGGATAATTCTTTGACAACTTTAAGGACAAATACATCCAAATAAGATATAAATCTAGAGGTTAAAGTAACCAATGTTTGTAATAAGCATGTGAACTTTATAGATTAATTTTTGAATTAAATTCAATTGAATATGAATAATGTGGAACAAGAATAAATACAACCATTAGTGAAGATACTTCAATAAAATAATGAAAGAATGATTGCATGCGTAAATAACAATATAATTGACTCTAGATTTCTTGGCCAAAAATATTAACCACTCAGATTATTTATTCAATTAGATGAACTTATTTTGAATATAAATTAGTCCTTGCATGAAATTTTCTCTCACAATGATTAACATGTTGGATATTTTCATAAAGGAATTGTTTCCTAATTTTTTTACTTAAGTCTCTTTGTTATTTTTCTTTGGTCATTATAATGTATTATGGAGTTATCCTTGAGCAAGAGTCTTAATGGAAAGGAAATTTCAAAATCCTTGAGTGCTCAAAAATTTCTATTTATTCCCCCAAGTTGGAAATTTTGAGTCTTATAAAACCTTATCATCCTTTTCTTAAGTTCATAAATTCCCTAAAAATCTAGCAAGTTCTTGTCAAAATTTTCCTCAATTTGCTAACTCCACAAGAGTTTGATAGGTTCTTCTTATTGACATTTTCACCAGTTCACAAACTTCTAAACTTCCTTATAAGTGGTCTTTCCTTCCACTTGGCACTAATTTCCAAAGTTTTAAAACTTTCCAAAGTGCTGCAAGTAAAGTGTGGGAGGTTTTCAAGGTTCACGAACCTTTGAAATAACTAAAAAGGTTTTATTTTGGCTCAAAAACTAAATGGATGTTGTTAAGTTCTCAAATTTATTTGTTTACAAGTTTACAAAATCATTGAAATAATGACCAAGGTTTCAAGTTGGTGAAAAGATTCACCCAATAAAACAAGGTGTAGTGACAATTTATTGCGACAGTCAGAGTGTGATATGTCTAGCCAAGAACTTGACATTTCATGTCAGGACCAAGCACATTGATGTATAGTATCATTTTGTTAGAGATATGGTCGAAGATGGCAGGGTGAAGTTGGTTAAGGTAGAGACTTTGATGAATGTTTTTGATTCTTTAACTAAGCCTGTGAGCATAGGGAAGCTCAAATGGTGTTCAGAGACTATGGGCCTTTCGACCCTTAGCAATTAAGAGATGACGATGACACCCTTTCGTTGTCCTTGCAAGGTGTTCGATAAGTGAGATTTGTTGAGAAAATGTGTCTCAACCTTGCAATTAAATAAGGTACTATTGATACATATGGTATTGTTCATCCGATAACAATGGGGGGGGCATGGGGAGGATCCCCCCACGAGGGGTCAATATTTATATTTTATTATTATAAATATGGACCATTCATCATTATGTCTCATATTTGACAGTCGATATTTTAATAGCTTGAATTTCCATAGAAGGCTTGAATTTCCCTAAAAGGCACCCCTATTTTATGAGGGCATTGTATTATAGATGTGTATTGTGATATATTATGATAGTCTAATAGCAACTGTGTTGCCTCTGGTTCTCTGAGTGGTGATACTCCTATGAGAAGCTTTCTCTGCAAGTATATTGTAATCTTTGTGATTTCTGAATAATATATTGGTCGGATTTTGAAGTGAGGTTTTTCTCCCGAAAGGGTTTTCCCCACGTAAATCATTATGTTGTGGTATGCACAATATTTATGTCTATTTTTATTTAAGTTCTTGTAACTTTTAAAGATCTATAAATTTTTTGCATTATTCTTGTTTCAAGATTAGTGTAGGAAGTTGTTTTGCTACCTTGCTTCGTTATAGTTATTCTATACTATACGTATATAGAATGAAATGAGAAATGTGGATTACATCGATGTCTTGATGATAGCTTATAATTCTAGGTAAACCTTGGGGATAATGAGGTTAGAAATACAACAATAATGATGGTATGAAAGACATGTTGTTAATAGGATGTGATGTCATTCAAACCATATTGTTAATCTAAACTTGAATGATCACTTGATCGTTGCTTTACTTTTGATTGAAACCCTAGGTTGAGAATAACCTACTGGGTTGGGATAATTACTTGATCAATTATAAATTGAAACCCTAGGTTGAGATTAACCTACTTGGTTGGGTTGTTTATTTGATCTCTGTTTAAAGCACATAGGTTGAGATTAACCTATATGATCGGATTGATAGTTCATTAGTGAATTTATCTTTGATTGAGATCATTTATTGTTGAATATTATACTTTTGATTATTGAAGCTTATACTTTTGAATGAGTTCATTTATTGATGGGATTATACTTTTGACGGGAGTCATTTATTGTTGAGATTACACTCTTTAAAGGGTACTTTTATTGTTGAGATTGTACTTTTAAAATAGTCATTTAATGTTATGATGTTTTGTTCATCCATGTGGTTAAATTGGTAAGATAGAGTTGTTTTTAGATACTTAGTAGCAATGTCATTTAGATATGAGTTAATGGTAAGGTTATTCCTGGGGTTAGGATAATCCATGGGAAATGGAATAACCTAGAATATAATACTAATGGTCAAATACAAATCGAGCAATTGTAGTGGTGAATATAGATGAACCTCACTCGAAGTATAGGGTGTTGAATCTTTGGAAAAAGTAGTGTAGGTAGCCACTGTCTACACTATCAATTCACTATGATCCAAATATATACTAGGCTAAGAATATCATAGAATTATAGGTTGACTTTATGGTAAGATCTAGACATGTAGGGCACATCACTATGCTCAAAAAAGACTATTTGAAGGATGGGGTTACCAAACCAATCTCTTCGTCGAAGGTAGGGTCATCTACCAGTTTGGTAGATGTGTGGGGGACCGCAGTTACTGCATGGTTGGCAGAAAATCACTTGCATCATGCTTCTCCTCATGTATTTGGTGACCAAGATTCGGGAGGACATTCTATACCATTGGTATTTATAATTCAAGAATTGAAGATGTACACGCCAGTATTGGGGAAAAATAGTAGGTATACACCAAGGAAAGGGGACATCTAGAATGTATGCACCAATGTTGGGACATTTGTAATAGTTTGTAATTCTAGTTCATGGAAGCTTGTTGAAGCTACATACATAATCATGTATCCATCTATATGGAAATTATAAATGCAAAATTTTATCTTGAATATATTTATGTAAAGTTAAATCATACTTAAAATAATGGAATGATTCTTTGATGAATCAAACTAAATCAATTCAAAGCAAGATCAAAATCCCAAACCATACTCATGAAATTAAGTTAAAATAATATAATCAACAAGCAATGCAATCATAAAGATAACATAAATTAAATTATCCAAGAAACCCCAAACCTTCCTTAAGCGGTTAAACTCTTTTCCAAGGAACCAAGCTCTGATACCAATTGTTGAGCAAGACAACTGAGAAGGGGGGTGAATCAGTTGTAATAAAGTTTAACTTTTAAGCACTTCCACCATAGATTAGATCAATTATCATTCACAAATCCTTTAATCTGCTAATGTGATTAATCATTAAGTGTAAAAGTAGAAACTAAAAAACATCAAACACACAATAACACTAGATTTATGTGGAAAATCCAATAAGGGAAAAAATATAGTGAGGATTAGCTCACAATATAGAGAATATAAAAACCAAGTACACAAGCTCACTACCAGATAAGGCTCACTTCCAAATCAGGACTCACTATCTAGATCAAGACTCACTATCCAACAAGGGTTAACCACCTGGAGGGCTCACTACCACAAAATTACAAAGAAGATAGAAGAGATCTGTTACAAAGAGAAAAAAATCTCAATGCAATGGAGATTTCTACCACAATTCACTCACACACTTGTAGACATGCTTGAATGATAGAGTACACCTTTAGCTCACTGCTTTTGGAAACTCTCTATTAGATTTCACAATGATCTGCTCAACCTCACATTACATACACACTATTTTGCATCTATCTTGATTACATTCATTCATTTTCTACATCTCAACCTTTATTTATACCATCTTCAACTTTGAAACTCATCCAAAGTTGACCACACATCATTTGTATTTACAAATTCAAATTAGGTCGATGCCAAAGCATTCTACAATGGAATTAGAATGAGGGTGACCCAAACAAACATCTAATTTGGACCTAAATAAGTCCCAACACACCTCAACACACTTCCATAAACTTCATAAGTAGTGTTAAACACAAGGTCGGACAAACTAGTGTAAAACACATAAATCAATTAAGCAAATGTAGCCTTAGCACGATCCAATCTTTCTAGATAGTAAAATTAACTTGAACACAACCTTAACAACTTATCTCGAGAAACACAAGTCATAATACTCTAACAAGAAGAAATTTGTAGCAACAACATTTCTCCTAGACCTCATCCAAATACAAAAAAAAACATAGTTCACAACTAATGAACATAACTCGCATTGTACAACAATCCATAAACCCAAAATATAGATATAGAAATTTCCAAAAACTAGGAACAATACCTTAGATCCTTACTAGCATAGGAACAAATCCCAAAGTAAAACACAAAGTAAACACTAAATACCTGCAACCTTTCTTTATTACTATTTTCTCAATATCCTCAACATATATAGCCAATAATCGACATTCATGACATCAATGAAAACAACTAGTTGGAAACTAGTTAACCAGTTGAAATAAATGGCAACACCTTCATACTTGCAACAATCTCACCCTTTGTCATTGATGGCAACACATGATGTGAAAAACCATCAAAGACAACTCAACAACTTTGAACACATTTTCGCATGATTTTTCTTTTCCCCCTTAGTAGATAAACATTTTCACATGATACTTTCTCCCCCTTTGACATCAATGGCAAAGGAAAAAGATGCTATACATTGATTTCCCCTTTAACGTTAAGAAAAAAAAACTCTTTTAATGAAAGCACATGACACTATCTACTCCCCCTGAGAGGTAGCAACCAAACATTAGTCTAGAAGAAAGATAGATCCATAGACCCACCGGATTGATGCATCTTCATGTGCATCTAGTTCAATAAAGATAGATCCATAGACCCACTGGATTGATTCAATTGGTTGTTCCATGTAGACCTCTTCTTCTAGCTCACCATTCAAAAATGCAGACTTGACATCCATTTGATAGACTTTGAAATCTTTATGAGTAGCAAATGCTATGAACATTATAATAGCTTCCATTCTTTCCATTGGAGCAAAATTTTCCTAAAAATATATGCCTTCTACTTGTGAGCAACCGTTACACACAAGCCTTGCTTTATTTCTGACCACTTCTCCATTCTCATTCAACTTATTTTTGAATACCCACTTTGATCCAATAGTGTTTTTGTCTTCCAGTATTGGGGCCAATTCCCAAGTTTGATTCTTCTCAATCTGCATAAGTTCTTCCTTCATAGCTTCCATCTAAATCTCATCTTTGCATGCTTCACTTATAGTCTTCGGTTCAATCTCAGAAAGTAAACACATATTTACTTCACCAGCAGTAGCTCTGCTTCTTGTCAATACTCCTTTTGTCTTGTCTCCAATGATCTGATTTTTTGAATGATTCTTCCCCACATATCTAGGTGTCTTAGGTGACAATACCGAAGCTTCTTCTTCTTTTTCTTCTTCTTCATTCTACTTCTCTTGCTCATCCTTTTCTTGTTCTTCCACAATTTCTTCAATTCTTATGCAATTAGGTTCATCATATACATATCCATCAATATCAATTGAATTCTTCATTTTTTCATCAACTTTAACACTTGTGCTTTCTACAATATTCCTTAGCTTTTTGTTAAAACATCTATAAGCCTTGCTTCTAGTAGAATAACCAAGAAAAATGCATTCATCACATTTTGCATCAAACCGTCCTAAGTTTTCTTCATCCCTTCTGATATAACATTTGCTTCCAAATACCTTGAAATATTTAATAGTAGGAATTCTTCCACACCATAGCTCATAGGGGGTCTTTGTACTATTTTCTCTTTCTTGAACTTGATTGACTAGATAAACAACAATATGAATATCTTCTCTTCAGTAAACTTTCAGTAAACCTGCCTCAGTAATTGTTGATCTAGCAGCCTCTTGAACTATTATATTCTTCCTTTCACCTTGTAGACTTCTCGCTCTTGTAGGACCATAGAGATCTGTATGAATTAAATCTAGTAGTCCAGTAGTAGATTGTTCCTTTGATCTGTAATGATTTCTTGTTTGCTTCCCAAAATGACAATTCTTGCAAATAGCATTAACAAGCTTTGTAATCCTTGGTAAATATCTCATGACTTGAACTACACTAACCATTTCCAAGTTATCAAAATTCATATGACACATTCTTCGATGCCACAACCAACTGTCATTGATCTGAGTCATAAAGCATCGTCCATTAGCACCCTTAAGTTGATAGATTTTTCCTTCAGATTTCTTTCCTGCAACAATCATTGTTCCGGATCCTTTCCTAATCTCACATCTTTCATCCTCAAATACAAGATTATATCCTTTACTGCACATCTTTCCAACTCTCAAGAGATTATACCTTAAACCCTTAACATAATAGACATCATCAGTATTATGCTTGCCATCAAAACTTACTAAACCTATCCCACAAATTTTAGCACCAGTATCATTTGCAAACATAACTAAGTTGCCATCATATTTTTCAAGTTTAACAAACTTACTCTTATCACCAATCATGTGATGTGAAAAACCATTTTCAACAACCCAATAGTTCTTTTCCTATTTAGCATGTAGGGAAGAAATTATAGTACCTTCATTTTTATTCTTCTCTGGAGGGCATTCCTTCACCTATTTTTTAGAATCAGCAGAAGTAGGTTCATCTTTTATAGCCAAGAACAAGCATTCATTTTCATCATGATCTCCATAATTATATTCCTCATCAGATATACTAGCATCCTCATTCACATAATATGCTTTATTGATCTTCTTACCTTTCTTTTCCTTCTCATATATTTGTTTATTCCTCTTAGCTCTTTTCGGACACCTTGCAACATAATGACCTATTCCTCCACAACTAAAGCATTTAAAGGGTAACTTATCTTCATACTTGTCAGAGCCGTTCTTCATCTTTCTCACAAAGTTAGCTTCTTATTCATCAATGTTTTCTTCATCTGGATCTTCATCTTTTGTAGCTTTAAAAACAATCTATTCATGATTTGGATCCGTTTCTCAAATTCGGCTTCCTCATCTCATAAGATGTTAGAGTTGCCAAAAACTGATCTTTAGTGCAAGTCTTGTAATTTATATGTTCTTCAATAGCACATACCTTTTTGTTGTAAGTGTCAGGGAGATTTCTAAGAATCCTCTTTACAATTCTAGATTCATCTATTGTAGCACTAAGTCCTCGCATTCCAGCCACTACCTCATCCAATCTTTGGACATAAGCTTTGGCATTCTCATCTTCAGACATATGTAGGAGCTCAAACTGTGTCTCCAGATTTTGCAATTTTGTCTCTCTGACCCTTTCATCACCTTCATGTGTCTTTTCCAGAGCATCCCAAACTTCCTTAGCAATCTTCAAATTTTGAACTTTAATCAACTTAGAATGTACAAGACTATTCTTCAAAATATACTTAGCCTTATTGTTCGCTTCGTGTTCCTTGATCTCATCAGTCGTACTCGAACCATTAGCAAGAGGAGTGTAAGTATTCTTGTAAGATTTCTCCACATAATATCCACAATACTCCATATATTCTTCCATCAGTATTTTCCAAATAGCATAATTAGTTCCATCAAACCTTAGATAATCATGAGTAATTTTTCCAGCCATACCAATTGCTGAACATGATAGCTGAGAGGGGGGGGTGAATCAGTTGTAGCAAATTAAACTTTTATAACATTCACCCACTTAATTTTCACCTACTTCGCATCTATCTACTCTATTTCTTTACACTTATCTCTCTCTCCTCATTTTCACCACTAACTCATCCTATATTTATACCATCTTCAACTTTGAAATATATCCAAAGTTGGCCATCGATCATTAAATTCAAATTGGGTCAGCGCCAAACATCCTAGGGTGGAATTAGAATGAGGGCGACCCAAATGCACACTTGATGAGGACCCAAATAGGTCCCAACATGCTTCATCAATTTTGAAGGTAGTGTTTAACACAAGGTGGGACAAACCAATGTAAAACACATAGAACAATTAAGCACGATCCTTTCAGATGTCAAAATTAGCTTCAACATAATCATGACAACTTAACTCTAGAACCAAAAGTAATAAGACTTAACCAAAGAGAAATATGGACCAACAACATTTCACTTGGACCTCGGCTAGATACACAAAAAACCACAATTCACAATTGGTGAACATAACTCGCACTATATAATGAATCAAAAACCAAAAATCTAGATATAGCAGCTTCCAACAACCATGATCAACATATTCTAAACCACACACACATAGAAGCAAATCCCGGAGAAACCACTGAACACTTGCAATCTTCCTTCAATACAATTTTCTCAATATCCTTGACATATACAACTTGTTGGGATAATGGATGCACAGTCCTTGAAGCTGCAGTCTTCGATGTAGGACCTTTAAGCCAGGAAAGATAATCAACCACCCAGAAAGTGTTGCAACTAGGCATGCACAATGGAGATTCAATATTGATATGATATATTGATTATGGATATCTGATTGATATCTTGATATTACAAATGTACAAGATGCCTGATTATATAGGCAATAGGTAAACCCTAATATGCATGAGATGTTGACATGTGTCTTGATCTAACAACATGTGACAACATGTGAACCCTAATGGTAACGATCATTAAATGAGGGGATAAGTCTAGAAGGAAAACTCATCTTCTAGATGGAATCTTATCTCCTACAAATAAGGAAGGGAATATTATCCCAATTATTAAATGATTTATCTAATAATGCAACCTAGGACTTAATTAATTAAATGCAAGACCTAAGTTAACTTATGCTAGTGTAATAATTGATTAATTAATTACACCAACACCCCCCCATAAGTGCAACTTAGGGAGGAAAATGCAATGATTATGCATGATGATGATGGGTCCCGGCTACGAGGCCATGTTAGGTACCCATGTACATGAAGATGCAGAAAATCTCCCACAAACGAAGAAAAGGGGAAAACCCAATGGGAACAAAACCCCTCTCCAAAAGAGAGATGAAAATGCAAAAAGATGTGAGATAGGATGGGAAGAAAAGGATGGAGGACTCCCAAATTACCCCCCAAGTACGCCATCTGTCACATGGATACAATACAATCAATGCCCCCCCATAGGAGGTAAAGAGAGAGACTATGTAGCCCCCCCAAAAGATGTGATCACCTGCAAGAAAGGTAAGTGTCTGAAGACAAAACAAGATCCAATTCCGACAAACAACTTGTCTCCCTTTCGGAAGAAACAAAACCAACTGCAAGTGCAAAGATGCTTCCCATTCCGGATAGGAATTGAAGGAAGGAAAGATGAAGATGGATGATGATGGGATGGAGACTTGATAGCCCTCCCTGAATGAAGTGTCCTCAAAACCATTGAAAGAAGTCTGAAGCAAATCCAATGGTAGATGCTGAAGAAACCTCAAGGCCTGAATGGAATGACAGGGAAGAAGTCTCGAATATGAAATATCTGAAGAGAAACCAAGTGCCTCCAAGATGGTCTCAGAATTCCCAATCAAGGTTGAGACAAAGGAATGAGGAGACGCAAAACAACTCTCCAAAGTGTGATATGAATAGAGGAGTGATATCCCCTCAAGAATGTTCTCCAAACCTGTAGAAGTGGCCAAGGCATTGATACCTGAAACAAAGCCATCATGTGATGCCAAGTCTGAAAAATGAAATGTGTCCTGATCGATGTTGATGGTGGAAGCCTCAATCAATGATTCTGGACAAGGAATCACTGAATGTGAAGGGATACCAACTGTCTCTGATGAAGAAGAAGCACTGAAAGGTACCTTGTCAACCTCTTCGGAAAGATCAAGGCAATCAACTTCCTGTATAACAATAGCATCATGGGGAGCTTGATCTGAAGAATGACATTCTGAAGCATGATCATCGGGGAATGGTGGAGTGTCTGAATCTCCGTAGATCTCCCAAAGCTTAGTCCAAAGAATGTGAGGACAATCACAATGATCAATAAAACTCAAAACATCGCAATCAACTTGCATAGAAATAATCTCCAAAACAGTGTATCTGCTGCAACTCCAAGCAAGCTCATGAATACCTTCACTTGGATGAGGAACAATACCAAACAAATGAGGCAATAGATCAAGTGATCGAAGATGGTGGCAGATCCCATCTCGCCATTGCAAATAGTTACCCTTGTGCAACATAACCAGAGAAGGAGAGAAATATGCAAGCCCCATAATGAAATTTCTTCACAAGAATACAAAGACGCTGACCTTCAACAGCAAATAAAGACTTCCAAATATGATTTACAACTGAAGTGATGCAACCCGGATCAAACAAATTTGTCCCAAGCTTCAGAATAACCAGGTTATTGATCAAATGCACCAAACTGAAAAAAATCACATGCAAAAGTAACTGGATCTGAAACTGATCAAGGGGCTGGACTGATAAAAAAAACTCTGAATCACCTTCCTGATGCCGCTGGAATCACTGAAATCTGATGAACGGTTGCGAAGATATGCAGCTTTGAGTCCAAATTAGGGTTTTGTCTTCAGTTGGATGTAGAAATGTCTGCGAGCAAAATTTCACAGAACGGATGTCACCACTGGAAATTACACAAAATTCCATTTCCGACGGTATATCGTTTGCAAAAAATCGATACCCTGGGTGAAAGTTATGATCAATCGAAAAAAATGCCTATATTAGGCAATCTGCAGGCTAATCAGGGTCAAAAATCTGGCCCCCGGGCGCTAGGAATTGGTCGCTGATATGACCGTGTCGCTAAAGTTGGCAAAAAAGAAGGGCCGCCGGGCGGAGCGGCGGCCGGGCGGCTGTTGGGCGGCGACGGGGCGGCGCCGCTGGCTGGAAACACCGCCGGTCACTGACGGTGACAAACAACCTGCAGTCGGTGGAATGGTCGGTGATGGTCAACGGCAGTCGGAAACCTGACAATCGGCGGGAGGATGCTCCGGCGGTGGACGGGAAAGACTGCCGGTAGAGACTTCGTCGGCGAGCTCGGCGGTCGGCGTGGTCGTCGGTGAGAATAGCCGGCGGGAATAACACAGCACCGACGGGAACCAACGGTCGGCAGGTTCGCAGAGTACGGCCCGGGATGATGTGAATGCACCGACAAAAAGAAATCTCTGCAGACTTAAAAAAGCCGACACATATATATTTGATTTTTTATATTGCCAACGGCAATAAAAAATCAAAAAATAAAATATATATGCCAAAAAAAACAATAACCCCACAGAAATTAAAATGCCGACGGGAGATATAACAAATGCCGATGGATTTAAAAATAAACCCGCAGAAATATGCCGACGGGTGAATAAAATATATGGTCGCCCAAAAATTATTTTTCAGAAACTATAGAAAAATAATTTTTTTGCCAAATAAATGAAATAAGTGCCCGATTTTCTGAAACGAAAAGTGGCCTGCTACTAAAAATTTTGCCTCGAGGACAACTGACGGGATGATTTTTGCTTCAAATTGTATGGATAGTACGATTGATTTTGCAAACCCTAAAAATACCTCTGAAGCTCTCGGGTTGATGTATCCCGATCCTAGGGTTTCGAGGCCTTCAAGACAATGGCTCGGATTTGACTCTCTGCTTCAAAATCAGCTTGGTCCCCGGGTGGAAACAAGTAGCCTTCAATGGAAACCTTCAGCCTGCAAGAATCTCGCACACCAACTTTCTTGATCGAGGGTTGACGTTTCACTGGATAAGCTCTGATACCATGTTGGGATAATGGATGCACAGTCCTTGAAGCTACAGTCTTCGATGTAGGACCTTTAAGCCAGGAAAGATAATCAACCACCCAGAAAGTGTTGCAACTAGGCATGCACAATGGAGATTCAATATTGATATGATATATTGATTATGGATATCTGATTGATATCTTGATATTACAAATGTACAAGATGCCTGATTATATAGGCAATAGGTAAACCCTAATATGCATGAGATGTTGACATGTGTCTTGATCTAACAACATGTGACAACATGTGAACCCTAATGGTAACGATCATTAAATGAGGGGATAAGTCTAGAAGGACAAACTCATCTTCTAGATGGAATCTTATCTCCTACAAATAAGGAAGGGAATATTATCCCAATTATTAAATGATTTATCTAATAATGCAACCTAGGACTTAATTAATTAAATGCAAGACCTAAGTTAACTTATGCTAGTGTAATAATTGATTAATTAATTACACCAACACAACTAATAACCTACATCCATGAAATTAATGACAATGGCAACCAATTGATAACCAGTTGACCAATTGACATCAATGTCAACACCTTGCAATAACTTCTTCATACTTGCAACAACTTCAATCTCTTGATCCATATCTTAGTGTTTTAATAGAGTTATTGTTTCCTGTAGTGCATGGGATCCCCCTGTTGACTAAGTGAAAAATTAGGGTTATTAGTAATTTTTCCTCCTATGATTACCTTCTTGAGAAGAACCTAGTTACTATTATATTATGTAGGGATGTAAAAAAAATATAGACTTAAAAATGGCCTAAAGGGGATTGGAAGCCACCTATATTATCATTGTGTCATCAATAATATGGATCCAATAACTTCTACATTGCATTCAATCTATACTTCAACTATTTTTTTCATGGTTTCCCTAGTGAAAATAAGAATTATAAAGACTATATATTATTTTTCTTCAATTTGAGTTTGTGAACGAAATTCTTTAGTGATATCATCACCAAGAAAAAGTCTAGATCTAAAGTTGATAATAATTATAATTTACCCTAACTAATAGCCTTTACCTGAAACGAAGATAGTACGAGCCACATAATCCTTTCCAAAATTGAATCTATGAAACCACTTGTAGTGAATTTAATTTATTGCAAGAATATAGTAACAAAAACATATCACAAACCCAAAAGATAGTAATAGGAGAGTGAATGAGTGAATAAGAGTAGAGTAGATCCAAAAAATATAAGTTAATGAAATTAAAGGGTCGTGTATTAGAATGATTCGATTTGAGGAGAAAGCCATATCCAGGCCCAACTTACAGCAACAATTACAACTCACTACCCCCACTCCACTGTGATCAAAGCTTGTACAGAAGAACCAACTTCAAAGCACCATATAGAACACAATCATGAAGCCATTCTCTAGAAATAAGATAGAACACCAGCTAGAACAACAACCAAAAAACTAACTGCTTCCATTCAACTGATCAACCCACATGACTGAAAATAATACCCACAGCATGTGATAACCATCCAATCTCTCATAACTTCAAGGTATCCACATTAGAAAACTCGTGCCACCTACATAGCCAACCCATCAACTACAAAGGAAAGCTCCATGTGCCAACTATTTGAAGAAGACAAAACACATCCAGGAACTCCCACTGCATGGGTAATGCCAAATCTGAAAGATCAAAGGAATAACAAGTCTACCAATGGTAGCACATAGAAAGTGTAACCATGTAGTACCAAGGAAACATCCATAATGATATGTACAATCTGCAAGAATAATTCTCACCACCAGTCTTCACAGCTCTCCCAAGTTCTTCACACCCAACACAGGAAAGAGATAAAGAACCTCCAAGTTATCACCCAAGAACTTGAATGAAAACAATAGCTCTGACCAAATCTCAAACCAATGTAATATGAAATCAAACATCCAGGAAGAAAACCAAGACCAAAGAAAGAAACACTGCACATCATGTACCTGTAGAAAATCCTCCTACATGCACCTCTAAATGCCAGTTGTGACAAGTATGATCTCCTTCATAATTCCCCAAAGAGAAAAACATAACACCCAATCGTTCAATCTCCAAGATCAAACACAACATAATATTAAGTAATCAATATGGATGTAAGCCTCTCAAAGAAGATCAAACCATTCCATTTCCCATCTTGAGAAAAGAAACCCATAAAGAATCTCCTAATTGTTCTTATCAATAGAATATATCATAAACTCAAATTCACAAGGAGATAACTAGGTTTTCCATCATTCACTATGAATCCTCTAGAACCATTAAACAATAGTTCAAAATCCATATCATGAAAGAAATCATAGAACACATCTGAAAGATATAATGGGAAAATACCTCTCAAATAGTCTTTACTGTTGAATAGACCAAGAGTGGGGAATGAGAATGCTCCTCCAAGATGTGCAAGGCACCATGAAGCATCCAAGAGCTATCTCCTCATTGGTCTCTATTGAACTTGCATCCAACCAAGGTGTAGGCTCCTTAGACTTTCTACTGAAATCTTCATCAAGAGTAACCATCAACAAAATTTCTCACATCTCAAGAGAATTACAACCTCACCTTATTCTCCATGTATCCATGAGCACCTGCAAACAATCATTTCATACTAAACTCCAATCTTCATTACTACATTATCATGAAGTTCTCAAGCATATGACCAATGCACCCAGAACACAGAGAATATCCAAACCATTGTCAAAGCTCCAAAAATTTGAACCATGAACTTTCCATGAAAAAATGATCTTACTATCCCCCCTTAGGAGATACCACGCTCCAAGTGACCGTACCATGGTCTCAAGAGAAATGCCTCATGTCAAAACTCTAATGCACAAGCAAGAGTATAATATGACACAAAACAAATCTAAACCAACATCACCTGTCAAGCACCACCTGCCCTCCATGGTTCCAAGACATTACACATCCTCAAATAGTGTCCATGCAAATGCAAAAGAACCCTTCTGCAACAACAAGATCTAAGAGTCCCTCCTAGTAACATCTACAACAATAAAGAATATCATTCACCACCAAGTGATGAATACACAATCACTGTTAGAGCTCCCATTGAACCATGACACTCGAGATCTCCAAGCATCATGAAAAAACATCTACTAATATGAAAAATATCTTAGTCCACTCAACAACATGTCCATATGACCACAAAATAAAGCAGGACCAAGATCTCCAAACCAAGCGGAAAAAACCATCACTGTCGAAAGGAAACACAAAATAGTGTACCCAAGTTATCCATGACATCGTGATACACATGCTACAGGTCCCCATATACAACTATTCAGGTACTCTACATCATCTATCCTTTCATCCCGAAGCAATGACGCCAATGCACAAGTTACCAAAGACAAGGCCAACTAACAAATTTGCACCAACATAGAATCAAACCTAGTGGATATCGACAGTCCACTTTTTAGTTGTCCCACAAAAAACATGTAGGTAAAGAAAGCCCACAAGATTGCTCAATCCATAGATTCAATCAATGAAGCATGCAAATCCATCATCGCACTAGAAACTACAAAATTGAGATCTCAAGGAGAATAACAAAGTAGAAAACTTGGCTCAAACACCAGATCAAGTTCACATCCAATTTTCCAATCATGTCCACAATGAGCACCATAGTTAATGGAATCCATTAAGCACCACCATAAGAATGTTGAGTGATAAACCACATACCAACATTATCATGCAAAGACAAAACCACACCTTCTTTTACCATGCATGAAGCATGTATGTAGAACTACAACTATCTCATTCAACAACGCCCCATCAACACCAAGGTCCAAAAAAAAGCTTTAAACGTAGCTCCACATAACCACATGTTTTCTTGACCATGTAAAACCTACAAAATCAAAGTGTTTCTAAAACATCGATGCACACCCATATCCACTGCACATTTGGACAACTCAAGAGTCTACACACAACCATCGTGGTTAACCAGAACAATGAAATAAAATAAATATGCATCACCATAGAATTTTTAGGAAAATATATAAAACCTTCAGAACCAAAGAACATGAATTTGAGCTATGCAAGTACAAGGTATCCTTAAGAGGAACAAATAGTACAAGAACTCTAGGCCCATTCCAGACCAATTCTAGAACCACCAGTATGCACATGCATACCAGAGAGCTAGGCTATTCAGAAGTTTTCAGACCACCCAGAGATCAACTTCATAGCCTACATGCAATTAGGGTAACAAAGAACAACGCCTTCAATACTAGGTCAAAGAACCTAGCACAAACACAATACTCCATGGTTGAATAACAACCCAAACATCTCCATACCATCAGGGACCTTCTCTCACAGACACCCAGTATGAACCACACTCTACTGCAATACAACCATAAGCATAAACTCACAACCCTTGCATCAAGATCATTCGCTATCAACCAGGAGCCTCAAACCACATCATTACAATATGATCAACTCCAATTTCTCCATCTTCAATGTCTTTCATGTTGCATGTTGTCTCAAAAGAGAAAGGATTTTTACTCACCAAAGGATAAATCAATAGTTGACTCCTTCAGATCTCCTCAAGCTTTCTAGGATAAGAAATCTTTACAAAAGGAATCCACAGAATTGAAACATCAGGAATTCTTACATGCATCAACATGCAGGGACATGCAAGACACCTGTGAGTCCATGTAAGTACATGCAACTCACAAACCTGCACATGCAAGCACAAGCAAATCCCGGAAGAAGGATTTGATACCACTTGAAGGGAAATATCAGGTAATCTCATAAAGAAACAGCCAAGAACAATAATTCCTTTGGTGATTTTAATTTCATCAGATTGCCTCAAAGACACAAGTACTATGCCATAAAGTAGAAATAGGTACAATTGATTTCCCACATTAACCCTTTGAGAAAAGAACATGAAGAAATAACCAGATTCAACACTATGCACATATTCAAATTTGCAGAATCAATCAACATGAAAGACAAACATAAATGGACACATAGATTTACGTGGGGAAAACCCTTACAGGTAAAAAACCCCACTCCAAAAGATTGAGGCATTGTATTATTCAGCAACAAAAGAGTTACAATACAATCTCAGGCTCATAGCCTTTACAGGAGTTTACACATCTCTTCCATCCAAAGAATATAGATAACAACTTTAACTATTCAGAATCTTCACACTATTACAACACTCTCACATAACATACAATGCAGATCCTTCTCTAACTAGTTCACTCTCTCCTAGCTAGCCTCTTGGCCAACTCAGCCCTTCGGCTTCCCAGGTTCACATTCTTCTCTTCCTTCACTTGGCTACCCAGCCTCTCAGATAGTTTAGAAACCCCATAATTGCATTCACATTTTTCTCTTAATCTTTATAGGAAACTATCATAATAGATGAACAACCACAAACAACTAAATTGTCATAAACATGCAACTAATCACTACTTTCTAGCTAATCATCAATCGGGTTCTATCGTGACATTCTATATAGGTCACCTAGTCAACCATCACTACATTAGTGAGACAACATATCACTTCCCACCAATTCGAGCAAGTCTCGTTGATGTCCACATTGTCTTCACCATGTATCAGAATATCAGGGAGATGCCCTTCAGAGTCCTATCGAAGTGTCCACGTCCCACTGATGAAAGCTTATCAGTTTGTTGTAGGTTTCACTAACTTCACAACCCGCGACCAGTGGTTCTTAAGTTATAACTTCCTGCAACCTAGCAACATAGGTCCCACCATGTTCATTGATCTATCATGTAGACTTCTTGGAGACTCCTGTCAACATGACTATATCCCGCCAATGAAGGTCTCAATTGCTTAGTTGGAGGTTTTGGAAACTTTGAAACTCACGACAAGATGGTTTTAGTGTTCGAAAAAATAGTGATCCCATGACATGAAGGTCGATGAAGGAAACACCACACTAAAATAAATGTCATCGAACCATCGTTGGGACTAAAAACAAGGTCTTAGCGATATGAGGAAGTTAGGCCGATAAGAGATAGAAACAAGACTTCAAGGAGTATATCAAGCCAATAATTTGAGGCACAAATCCCTACACAGAGCAAGCTTCTCATAGGAGTATCACCACTCAGAGAACCAGAGGCAACATGGTCACTATCAGACTCTCAAAATACATCACAATACACAGTTGTAATACAATGCCCTCATAAAATAGGGTTTCCTTCTAGGGAAAGTCAAGCTAATAAAATATCGACTGTTAGATATGAGACATAATGATGAACAGTCCAAATTTACAATAATAAAATATAAATATTGACCCCTCGTGGGGGGATCCCCCCATGCCCCCCACCCTATTGTCGTTGGATGAACAATACCTTATGTATCAATAGTACCTTATGTAATTGCAAGGTTGAGACAAATTTTCTCCACAAATCTCCCACTTGTCGAACACCTTGCAAGGATAATTAAAGGGTGTCATCATCATCTCTTAATTGCTAGGGGCGAAAAGGCCCATAGTTTTTGAACACCACCTAAACTTCTTTGTGCTCACAGGCTTAGTTAAAGAATCGACAACATTCATCATACCTTAACTAGCTTCACTCTGCCATCTTCGACCACATCTTTAAAAAAATGATACTATACATCAATGTGCTTGGTCCTGGCATGAAATGTCGGGTTCCTGGCTAGACATATCACACTTTGACTGTCACAATAAATTGTCACTGCACCATGTTTTATTGGGTGAATCTTTTCACCAACCTGAAACCTTGGTCATTATTTCAACGATTTTGTAAACTTTCAAACAACTCAATTCGAGAACTTAACAACATCCATTGGGATTTTGAGCCAAAATAAAAGTTTATCAGTGATTTGAAAGGTTCATGAACCTTGAAAACCTCCCACACTTTACTTGTCAGCACTTTGGAAAGTTTTAAAACTTTGGAAATTAGTGGCAAGTGGAAGGAAAGACCACTTATTAGGAAGTTCAAAAGTTTGTGAACTGGTGAAAATGTCGATAAGAAGAAACTATCAAACTTTTGTGGAGTTAGCAAATTGAGGAAAATGTTGACAAGAACTTGCTAGATTTTTAGGGAATTTATGAACTTAAGAAAAGGATGATAAGGTTTTATAAGACTCAAAATTTCCAACTTGGGGGAATAAATAGAAATTTTTGAACACTCAAGGATTTTGAAATTTCCTTTCCATTAAGACTCTTGTTCAAGGATAACTCCATAAGACATTATAATGACCGAAGAAAAATAACAAAGAAACTTAAGTAAAAAATTTAGGAAACAATTCCTTTATGAAAATATCCAACATGTTAATCGTAGTGAGAGAAAATTTCATGGAAGGAAGAATTTGTATTCAAAATAAGTTCATCTAATTGAATAAATAATCTAAGTGGTTAATATTTTTGGCCAAGAAGTCTAGAGTCAATTATGTTGTTATTTACGCATGCAATCATTCTTTCACTATTTCAATGAAGTATCTTCACTAATGGTTGTATTTATTCTTGTTCCACATTATTCATATTAAATTGAATTTAATTCAAAAATTAATCTATAAAGTTCACATGCTTATTACAAACATGGGTTACTTCAACCTCTAGATTTATATCTTATTTGGATGTATTTGTCCTTAAAGTTGTTAAAGACTTGTCCTTGTCACTAGTAGATGGTACCCCGATGGTCATAAAGAGAAAAAATAGGTTGTCATCAATCTAATCTATGATTTATTTTTTTAGATGAATCCAATTGTTGTTACATTATCCAAGGGTGCCAAAAATATAGACTTGAAAAATATTTAAAGTTGGGTTGGAAGCCAACTATATCAATGTGGCATCACCAATTTGAATCTAACAACTTCTATATTACACTAAGGTGTTATAATAAAATCCAAAAATTCAACTTTTTATCATAGTTTCCTACTGTAGAAAAAAATACTAAAGACTTATTGGATAAAAAAAATCAATTTGGACTTTTGGGAAAAATTTCATAGTGATTTCTTCACCAAAAAATAGTCTAGATCTAGTTTAGAAAAAATAATATATTTTTCCTAATTATCAACCTTTTCTCACATTTAATATAGCTTAATCCATATAATCCTTTCCAAAAGTAAATGTATAACACCACCACCAATGAATTATTTTATCTCAAGAGTAGAATAACTACAACACATCACAAACCCAAAATATATTAAGAGAAAAGTGAATCGGTGAATAAGTGAAAAGTATATCCACACAATATAAGTAAAATAAAAGTAAAGTGTCATGTATTAAAGATTGATTCCCAAAGCCTCCATCATTGTTCCAATTGTAAAGAATTTCTAATATAATACCCAACATCTAAACACTACCTCATGCATACATTAATTAATCTATAAAGTTCACATGCTCCTCATAAAAATGGGTCACTTCAATCGCTTGATCCATATCTTCCTTAGTGTTTTAAGAGAGTTATTGTTTCTTGTAGTGCATGGGATCCCCCTGTTGACTAAGTGAAAAATTAGGGTTATTAGTAATTTTTCCTCCTATGACTACCTTCTTGAGATGAACTTAGTTACTATTATATTATGTAGGGATGTCAAAAAATCCAGACTTAAAAATGGCCTAAAATGGGATTGGAAGCCACCTATATTATCATTGTGTCATCAATAATATGGATCTAATAACTTTTATATTGCACCCAATCTATACTTCATCTACTTTTTTCATGGTTTCCCTACTGAAAATAACAATTATAAAGACTATGGATTATTTTTCTTCAATTTGAGTTTGTGAACAAAATTCTTTAGTAATATCCTCACCAAGCAATAGTCTAGATCTAAAGTTGATAATAATTATAATTTACCCTAATTACTAGCCTTTACCTGAAACGAAGATAGTACAACCCACATAATCCTTTCCCAAATTGAATCTATAAAACCACTTGTAGTGAATTTAATTTATTGCAAGAATATAGTAACAAAAACATATCACAAACCCAAAAGATAGTAATAGGAGAGTGAATGAGTGAATAAGAGTAGAGTAGATCCAAAAAATATAAGTTAATGAAAGTAAAGGGTCATGTATTAGAATGATTCGATTTGAGGAGAAAGCCATCAAAACTCTTCCAATAATAAAATAATTTCTAATATTATATCCAACATGTAACCACTACCTCACTTGTATATATACATATAGATATATCTATATGCATGTGTACATGTGTATAAAATTAGGCTATAGTGATCCCATAATCTAAATTAGACTAACTACCATTATAACTATTAAAATATCTTCCACTATAGATCCACCATTTGTGTCATTATTCCTTAGCATCATTTCTCATACAAAATATACAAAGTTGGCCATTTACTAGTGTAGAAAACAAATCAAGAAGTAGACTAGCCAAATTTCTTTTTGTTTGTTTCCATCCATTCTTGTTTGAACAATTACACTCCTTGGCATTATAATTACTCTATCAATTCACATTACATTGGAGATTCAATCACAACCATCTAATCACAAGGAGGAGAGAAAGAAATGATGTGTACTAAGACCAAATAGCCACCATTTACTAATCTACTCTACATATACAACACTTTTCTCCAAGTGTGCTTATTTTGTTTATTGTTACCATAGAAAAGGAAAATTAATTTCCTTGTTTAGAGTTAGTTTTCTTTCTTAAATCAGATCATTTTTTATCTAGTCAAACCTACACCATTGCAACATATTAAATATATAGAGGGATCTAAGGTTTGGGCTAGGTCAATTCATGGTCCAAACCCCATGCTCATTTCCCTTACATGAAATCTATGATTGTATAGGGTAATTTTCTTTCATAATTTAAAAATATTTTTTGTTGTTTCTAAAGAAAATAAATCTTCAAAACCTAGAACATTAGAACACGCCATTATTAGTAAAACTTCTCTCTCCCAAGAGAATCTTCCCCATAGAATTTCTTTGGAGAACCTATGTGGATTTATCAAAGAAAAGCTCCTCTAGAAAGGATTTTGAGAAATTCTTGATGGAATTAGACCAAACAAGCCCCTCATACAAGATATCAACAAACATTTTGTACCATGTTTCTAGAAACTTTCACAATTTGCTTGTTGGTTACTATTTGTATTCCTTTTGTAGAATTTTTTTTTTTTACTTTGAGGATTAAATTATTTTTTTGTATTCTACAATTCTTATTTCTAAAAAATAAAATATGTTTGTTTTCCCAAAAGATTAAGTTTAGTTGTATTTGGCCATTAAGTTTTGTTTAATTAGTAACATTTAAATAATTGGCCGTTTTAAGCTAGTTGCATTACATATTTATTTAAAAAAAATTAAAAGAAAAAGCATAATTTGTTTTATTTCATTTTCAGCAAGCTAGATCAATTTTCATTTTAGTTTCAAGCAATTAGAATCATTGTTATAATTATTTTAGTTCTTTTAAGCAAGTCAACCATAAAAATACAAAAGCGCTTACAAGACTGTAAAATACAAGGAAAATGCATTTAAACATCAAAAACTGCAAAAGAAAACTGTTCAACACCATCAAATTTCCAAACACATTACCAAGTAAACTTTTAACCACCCATTTGTTTCCAAACATCTACGAAAAACCCTCATGACATTCATGTTGTAGAGCAACTTGACATCAAGTGGGAAAATGCAAATATTGACTTGGGATTGAAGTGCGAGGCATTTTCTTCCACTCTAATTCATCCTCTCACCATCAACGAACTTAATACACTCAATAAATATATTGAGTTCACTTTGTGTCTCCCAGTTTAGAGGGTGCATTATGAGGCTAGGGAAAGGTGAAGGCATAGATATCGTCCGCTTAGTTTGCCTCTTGACTTTAGTCAACCATACCCTATTATGCAGTGAAAACCACTGTCGCCAAAATCCACCTAACAGTGTAACTCAAACATCTTCTCCTCAACAATAAATGCCTATACATCATCTACATGGAAAGTTGATTCAACATGACCCCAAGAAGTTGTGTATCACCTTTTCATGCAACCGATCATTAAAGGTTGTCATTGGGAACACTCTTAACTTGTTCTTATATTTTGGTCACAACCCATCCATGAGTTCTCTTCTTCAAGCCATATACTAGTGGATTTTTTAGTGTTGACATTAATTCTTCTAGTTATCTATTATGTGTTCATAATGACTCATTATTTTCTTGTCATGCATTACATATTTCCACTACTATAGTATTTTGTCACTAAGCAACTTAACTTCTTTCTTGGCACTTCCTAGTCATTCATGTGTGTCATTCTTCTTATTCTCAAAGTACCAATTAATTGAAATTCCTATAAAGGTTGTTGAAATGGATTTGTATCAATACATTTAATTAATCTATCATTTTGTTGTCCATATTGTAACACACACATTACAATGTCTCATGAGGAGTTGGTTATTTTTGACTTGTAAACTTTAGAAGGTTCCATATGTCTCCCATTAGTGGTGGAATTTATATTGTTGTTGAATGACTTGGTGGAAATGGTTATGCCAATGGCTGTGGTGCTCTTTTTGAACTCCCCCTTCTCACAATTAACTAGCCCCTCTTTTTTGTGTATCCACCAACTTTTGTTTCACGAATAAACTGTCAAAATAATCATGTTTGAATACTTTCACTATACTGCCAATCTTGAAACATGACTCTCTTATACCAAAAAGAAATGGTATGACCTTTCAATGGATGCAACTTGATGCATAATTATTCTCTTTATGAAGATACTCTTCTCTCAACACACGCTATACTTGCAACTTCACCCTTGCCCTAGAATTTCCTTTCTTTGACGATACTCCCACTTTCTACCTAATCAATAGCCTCCATAAGAATTTTTCTGTATTAGAATGATTATCTAACTCACAAATACTTGAAATGATACTCTCACCATCTTCACATCAACTTTTAATTTAATGTTATATTAAACATAAGTTTCGTTTACTTTATCTTAATTTATCGTTCAAAACATATCATCTAATCTTAGATTATATGTCATCAAATTGAATTGTTATGTGATGACCTCCTTCCTTAACAACCTTTAACTATGCAAACTTCATTCTAACAAACCTTTAAGAAAAGCCATCTTCAATATAGATAGGAAAACACTAATTCCCATAAGAAACTTGTAGCTCATAAGAACATTCAATGACATTGAGTAGGGAAGGGATTACCCTGAAACCAACCTTGTTGATCTTTATTTTTTAACTCCACTCAAAGAAAATGAAGAGTGTCAATGGGCCCTTGATCTATGGGTGAATTTGAATGGTTCTAAATGAACCCATTAGAGATCAAGTCTTGTTGAGTGCAAGACCCCAACATCATAAGGAATGAGGTCGGGATTATGCCTTTGACGAAATGGATACCCCTTAGTCTTTAACTCTTAGTCTAAGAAGTTTCAGCCTAAAGCCTAACTCTTGTATTGAATTGTTAAAACACCTTTATGAATGATATAAAATCTCCCATTAGAATTAAAAAAAAGAAACAAAAGCGAAAAAGTAAATAAAGTTTTCAAGGATGAAGAAGAATAGAAAAGTTGGAGATGCGGGGTATCGAACCCCGTACCTCTCGCATGCAAAGCGAGCGCTCTACCGTTTGAGCTACATCCCCGCACGAGCAAATCGACCGTGAAGAAACTATACACTACGTTAGAAACCTCCAAAACCAAGGAAAAACATCTTCTGAAGTAGTATCTCTAACAAGAGTGTGGCTGCTGGGATTCGAGCCCAGGTCTCCACGGCCACAACGTGGAATTCTCACCACTAAACTACAGCCGATGTAAACCGATTTTTTGACTTGTAAACTTTAGAAGGTTCCATATGTCTCCCATTAGTGGTGGAATTTATATTGTTGTTGAATGACTTGGTGGAAATGGTTATGCCAATGGCTGTGGTGCTCTTTTTGAACTCCCCCTTCTCACAATTAACTAGCCTCTCTTTTTTGTGTATCCACCAACTTTTGTTTCACGAATAAACTGTCAAAATAATCATGTTTGAATACTTTCACTATACTGCCAATCTTGAAACATGACTCTCTTATACCAAAAAGAAATGGTATGACCTTTCAATGGATGCAACTTGATGCATAATTATTCTCTTTATGAAGATACTCTTCTCTCAACACACGCTATACTTGCAACTTCACCCTTGCCCTAGAATTTCCTTTCTTTGACGATACTCCCACTTTCTACCTAATCAATAGCCTCCATAAGAATTTTTCTGTATTAGAATGATTATCTAACTCACAAATACTTGAAATGATACTCTCACCATCTTCACATCAACTTTTAATTTAATGTTATATTAAACATAAGTTTCGTTTACTTTATCTTAATTTATCGTTCAAAACATATCATCTAATCTTAGATTATATGTCATCAAATTGAATTGTTATGTGATGACCTCCTTCCTTAACAACCTTTAACTATGCAAACTTCATTCTAACAAACCTTTAAGAAAAGCCATCTTCAATATAGATAGGAAAACACTAATTCCCATAAGAAACTTGTAGCTCATAAGAACATTCAATGACATTGAGTAGGGAAGGGATTACCCTGAAACCAACCTTGTTGATCTTTATTTTTTAACTCCACTCAAAGAAAATGAAGAGTGTCAATGGGCCCTTGATCTATGGGTGAATTTGAATGGTTCTAAATGAACCCATTAGAGATCAAGTCTTGTTGAGTGCAAGACCCCAAAATCATAAGGAATGAGGTCGGGATTATGCCTTTGACGAAATGGATACCCCTTAGTCTTTAACTCTTAGTCTAAGAAGTTTCAGCCTAAAGCCTAACTCTTGTATTGAATTGTTAAAACACCTTTATGAATGATATAAAATCTCATTAGAATTAAAAAAAAGGAAACAAAAAAGCGAAAAAGTAAATAAAGTTTTTCAAGGATGAAGAAGAATAGAAAGTTGGAGATCGCGAGTGCTCGAACCGTACCTCTCGCTATCTAAGCGGCTCTACCGTTTAGGCTACATCCCTTACCGACAAATAAATGGTGAGAAACTATACACCTAAGTTAAGCGGCTCAAAACCAGGAAAAACATCTTACAGTAGTATCTCTAACAAAGGTGTGGAGCTGGCGGGATTAGAGCCCGGTCTCCATGACCTGGCGTGGAATTACCACTAAACTGACTGAGTGTAAGCGATTTTGACTGTAAGCTTTAGAAGGTTCCATATGTCTCCATTAATTGGTGGAATTTATATTGTTGTTGAATGACATTTGGGAAATGGCTATGCCAATGGCTGTAGTGCTCTTTTGAACTCCCCTTCTCTGAATTAACTAGCCCCTCTTTTTTGTGTATCCATAACTTTTGTTTCCGCAGAATAAAAATTTTGTCAAAATAATCATGTTTGAATACTTTCACTATACTGCCAATCTTGAAACATGACTCTCTTATACCAAAAAGAAATGGTATGACCTTTCAATGGATGCAACTTGATGCATAATTATTCTTTATGAAGATACTGTTTACTCTCAACCTACGCTATACTTACGGCTTCACCCTTGCCCTAGAATTTTCGCTTTCTTTGTGATACTCCCACTTTCTACCCCTGTCTGATAGCCTCCATAAAATTTTCTGTATTAGAATGATTATCCTAACTCTAAAATACTTGAAATGTCTCTCCCGCCATCTTCACATCAACTTTTAATTTAATGTTATATTAAAACTTATAAGTTTCGTTTACTTTATCTTAATTTATCGTTCAAAACATATCATCTAATCTTAGATTATATGTCATCAAATTGAATTGTTATGTGATGACCTCCTTCCTTAACAACCTTTAACTATGCAAACTTCATTCTAACAAACCTTTAAGAAAAGCCATCTTCAATATAGATAGGAAAACACTAATTCCCATAAGAAACTTGTAGCTCATAAGAACATTCAATGACATTGAGTAGGGAAGGGATTACCCTGAAACCAACCTTGTTGATCTTTATTTTTTAACTCCACTCAAAGAAAATGAAGAGTGTCAATGGGCCCTTGATCTATGGGTGAATTTGAATGGTTCTAAATGAACCCATTAGAGATCAAGTCTTGTTGAGTGCAAGACCCCAACATCATAAGGAATGAGGTCGGGATTATGCCTTTGACGAAATGGATACCCCTTAGTCTTTAACTCTTAGTCTAAGAAGTTTCAGCCTAAAGCCTAACTCTTGTATTGAATTGTTAAAACACCTTTATGAATGATATAAAATCTCCCATTAGAATTTAAAAAAAAGAAGCAAAAAGCGAAAAAGTAAATAAAGTTTTCAAGGATGAAGAAGAATAGAAAAGTTGGAGATGTTGGGTATCGAACCCCGTACCTCTCGCATGCAAAGCGAGCGCTCTACCGTTTGAGCTACATCCCCGCACGAGCAAGTCGACCGTGAAGAAACTATACTCTACGTTAGAAACGCTCCAAAACCAAGGAAAAACATCTTCTGAAGTAGTATCTCTAACAAGAGTGTGGCTGCTGGGATTCGAGCCCAGGTCTCCACGGCCACAACGTGGAATTCTCACCACTAAACTTCGACCAGCGAGGTGTAAACCCGATTTTTGACTTGTGTAAACTTTGAAGGTTCCTCATGTCTCCCATTGAGTGGTGGAATTTATATTGTTGTTGAATGACTTGGTGGAAATGGTTATGCCAATGGGTGTGGTGCTCTTTTGAACTCCCCTTCTCACAATTAACTAGCCCTCTTTTTGTGTATCCACAACTTTTTTTCCGCGAATAAGCTGTCAAAATAATCATGTTTGAATACTTTCACTATCTTAATCTTGAAACATGACTCTCACCAAAAGAAATGGTATGACCACCAATGGATGCAACTTGATGCATAATTATTCTCTTTATGAAGATACTCTTCTCTCAACCTGCAGCTATACTTACCTTCACCTTGCCCTAAATTTCCTTTCTTTGTGATACTCCCACTTTCTACCTAATCAATAGCCTCCATACGAATTTTTCTTTATTAGAATGATTATCTAACTCACAAATACTTGAAATGATACTCTCACCATCTTCACATCAACTTTTAATTTAATGTTATATTAAACATAAGTTTCGTTTACTTTATCTTAATTTGCTCGTTCAAAACATATCATCCTAATCTTGGGTTATATGTCATCAAATTAATTGTTATGTGATGACCTCCTTCCTTGTAACCTTGTATGCAACTTCATTCTAACAAACCTTTAAGAAAAGACATCTTTAATATAGATGGGAAAACACTAATTCCCATAAAACTTGTAGCTCAACAGAACATTCAATGACATTGAGTAGGGAGGAGTTACCACGGAAATTAACCTTGTTGATCTTTATTTTTTAACTCCACTCAAAGAAAATGAAGAGTGTCAATGGGCCCTTGATCTATGGGTGAATTTGAATGGTTCTAAATGAACCCATTAGAGATCAAGTCTTGTTGAGTGCAAGACCCCAAAATCATAAGGAATGAGGTCGGGATTATGCCTTTGACGAAATGGATACCCCTTAGTCTTTAACTCTTAGTCTAAGAAGTTTCAGCCTAAAGCCTAACTCTTGTATTGAATTGTTAAAACACCTTTATGAATGATATAAAATCTCCCATTAGAATTAAAAAAAAAGAAGCAAAAAGCGAAAAAGTAAATAAAGTTTTCAAGGATGAAGAAGAATAGAAAAGTTGGAGATGCGGGGTATCGAACCCCGTACCTCTCGCATGCAAAGCGAGCGCTCTACCGTTTGAGCTACATCCCCGCACGATCAAATCGACCGTGAAGAAACTATACAGTACGTTAGAAACGCTCCAAAACCAAGGAAAAACATCTTCTGAAGTAGTATCTCTAACAAGAGTGTGGCTGCTGGGATTCGAGCCCAGGTCTCCACGGCCACAATGTGGAATTCTCACCACTAAACTACAGCCACTGAATGTAAACCGATTTTCCCCATGACAATTATCATCATTTAAGAAATGGAAACAAAAGGTTTTTACCCTTTTTGATTTGGGCAGCTTCTTCTCCAAGAGCATTGAACACAATTCAAACTCTTTAACTTTATTCAAGAATCCTTGCGCGCCCATTCTCATTTCCCTCTCTTAGATAACAGACTATTTGAATAAAAATGCTGTTCCCAAGAAAACTAGATCTAGTAAAATTAAATAACCGCACGTGGACGGTAGGATTCGAACCTGCGCGGGCAGAGCCCACATGATTTCTAGTCATGCCCGATAACCACTCCGGCACGTCCACTTCGATATTCTAATCGTGCTGATCTAGCAAAAAGATATGTCTATACAATAACATTTATTTCACTGATATATATACCGTGCATTAAATAGAAGATAAAACAACGGCGCCTGTAGCTCAGTGGATAGAGCGTCTGTTTCCTAAGCAGAAAGTCGTAGGTTCGACCCCTACCTGGCGCGGCTACTAACGGTATCGTCCGGTACTTGCATGTCTCTCCTCTCTTTCCTTTTATTGTTCAGGGCAATCAGTTTTAGCAAAACCAAAACCAAGAGAAACATTCCCTTTAATAACACACATTCTACCACTCGCCTGGCTTAACAAAAACTCGCGAGGTGGGCGGGAAGAAGTAATGCAAAACCCTCTATTCGCGTAACTCATGAATGTGAACCACCTCCCACTAATCCTTAACACTTTTTCCTCTCATTTTACTTTATTTAATTATAGAGTCCTAGCACAAATATTGTTTACTTTAGTGTATCCATTAATTTTCATTTTCATTTGTCATTTGCAAATATTATTTTAAGTTTTATCTTTAGATTAGTATTTTTTTGTTTAGGTTAAGATTTGTTTAATTAGTCTTGATCCTCTCACTTATTACTTCAAATTTAATGTGTTTTTAAATTGATTCAACTTAATTTTATTGTTGCTCATTAATGTACATGTCAAAAAGTTCAAATTCTTTTCTTAGGACTTATATAAAAAGACATCACCCTTAGATCATTTTAACCATCAAAGGAAATCCACTCAAACCAATGATAAGCATTGTCCTGCACTAAATAAACAAAATCAAAAAATGCCTATATTGAAGCTCTGTCTTTTTATCTCAAGCATGCATTGCGCTTTAATCTCCAAAATTCATTAGTCTTCGATATCCCACATTCAATACATCATTGTCTCAAGCATTCATAACAATTCTACCGCATTATTGTAAACTTCTATGTATCTATTACTTACATTGCTTAGTGTATCTTCCAACTTATCACAAAATCATTGAATTGATCAAGGAAGTCTCAAGGGTTCCCCATTGCCATAACAAGTTCCAATAGTGCTTCTACGCACCACCAAGTCTCCAAAATTATAAGTACACAATGAGAAAACACCTTAGATACATGCACTAAGGTTTTGGAGATTCCCAAGCTAGGACCACCTAGTAAAGGCAAGGCCACCCAAAAATATTAGGGCCACACTCAAGAGGACCAAGGTTGATCTCATAACATTGATCTACAATTTGGTATGGTGTTAGTTTTGCAAAGCACATTTATCACAACTTATTCTTCCTAGATCATATCTCAAATTTAAGGCATATGCCTTATGTCACAATCAAATCAATATCCTCTTTGACTTCAAGATAAAAGCTTATTTTAATCCATTTATCTATGTTTTCGTTCTTGACCTATCTAATTCGCATACACTTCTAGACTTTGAAACTTCATTTGTCTAGGCTTTTGAATAAAAAAACATTAATACCAGGTATTTTGAAGGGCGTGTTTTTCTACTTCATTTTGGTGAACTCATAACATGCATGCCTATCATTTAGGGTTAGATCAAGTCTAACTTTTTATCTATTTAACATTTTATGTTATGATTTTTTCTCATTACTCTTAAGATTTGATTCCTCTTTGTTCGTATTTTGCTTCAACTAGGGTTTGACCCCCAATTGCTTGTTAGTCATCATTCATATCCTACCTTTGAGGCTTTTCCATTAGGGTTTATCCTTCTACCCTTGTTTCTTTCAAACTACATATTTGTGATTGCATTTATATGGTTTTGACCTACTTTAGCCTTGTTATCATCCATTGTTTGTTGATTGTTATATCATTCATCATTGATTCCAATAGACCCTTTCCTTTGACTTCTATCCGTGCATGTGTCAAGGGTTTTGGTATGTTCTCACATTTTGTTACATCCAACTTATTTATCTTCAATAACATTATGCCCTACCATGTAGATGATGGTGTATGTTCTATGGAGGCATTATTTCATTGTATGCATAATTTTGCATCCTTTTTGGAGCTTACTATTAACTTCCTTTCCATATTAGGTGCACTTATTTAACTTGCTTATGAGTTTCACACTAAATATACTTCTCTTATTACTAGTGATGGTGATTTTCATGAGCCTTCTCTTTTCATGATCATAGGTGATGCTTTATCTTTGATCACTTTTCCCTCATTTTGAATGATACACCTAATGATGAGATATATTATGTGTTCTCATGTGATACATGCATTGCCTATTTTCTCTCCCGCATGATATTACTTTTCTTAATGATGGTGACAGTTTTAATGTAAATCATAATGAATCTAATAATGTTAATTTTACTCCCTTATGTGATGATAACATAGTTCATGATTTCTATGATGCATTTAGTGATTTATTTATTTTATTATGATTCATGTGATAACAATATTACAACTAATATATATTGATTATTCTTTGTTTTTTGATGGTTTATCTAATGAGGGGTGTTGACAATAAAATATGAGCCCAAGGTTTGGATTAATTATATTAGAAAGTTAATCCAAGGGTGGGGCAATAAGAGGGAAGCCAAAATAGTTGTGGTAGATAAACATATACACAAGAAAAATATTAAGAATGATTTCATACATTCATATACACCATAAGATCAATCTATTCGTATATTCATATCATATGTTCCCTATACAATTTACACTCTATACTATAACCATAAATTTATCCATTGCATATGCTTTGTTGACATTGGACTATATTTATTACACTCATATTTTCTCCACTTCTTTTCTATCTCCACCATTTCTTTCACTTCCTTCTCTCTATCTTGGGGTATAGCCAGATGCTTGTATAGTCTCTAAATTTGGAGAGACGTGTTCTTCTACATATATATGTGTCTCATCATCCCCTAAAACATATTGCATGTGATCAGATATTGTTGCAATGCCCCTCCTAATGCCTATAGTGACTAATATATTTTTCTTTGTTTCTAGTTCCCCGTCTACCAACATCCGCCCATTACCTAAACCATTATATTGTCCTCAATACAACCCACCTATACTCGAAAGATATTTCATTCTCTCAAAATCTTTACAAAATTGATCCTTTAACATATATCCACAACTTTGGCAATATGAAGAGATCTTTGATTAGGGTAATAAATTTTTGTTGGTGTTCTTGATCTAGTCATAGGATTTTTCTAAACTTAGTACAATTTGTTGAATATGGTAACCCATATTGAAACACCAATGTAAGATATTTCCACAAAGATCAAATTAGTAGTCTCTACCAAAACAAGAATTATCTTTTGAACGTTCCTAGAGAAGTTTTGATAATAGAGATAGATGAATGCTTAATTTTAACCCTAACTCCATATTTTATGCAATCAATTGTTTTATTTATTCATTCATTTAGATATTCTATTCAAATGGAGGTGTCTTAACTCGTGGCATTGTGAACCATCTAAATTAGTCATGATTTTATAATTCCCTAATATTTATAGAAGTTGGGTCTCCATGTTATCTATTTGGATCTTTTCTGACATGTGGATTCATAGGACATTCATGCAATATTGGTACAATTTAAATACTTCATTATAAATGTCTTCCCACTTCTTGAATTTTCTATCTAAATCTTTTTTGACCATCCATCCATTTTTTCTTTATTCGTCCAAGCTTCTTTATTTCATAAATAGTGACTTTTATTTTATTGTTCCCAACCACTAATATCTATTATTAGGATTTGTACTTATCCTTCTGGTTGTTTCATCTTCACATATATAGAAGAATCACTTTATTTTATGGTTGTTTCTTAGGACTTATATAAAAAGACATCACCCTTAGATCATTTTAACCATCAAAGAAAATCCACTCAAATCAATGGTAAGCATTGTCCTACACTAAAATAAACAAAATCAAAGAATGCCTATATCGAAGCTTCATCTTTTTTATCAATCACAATAGCTCACTCAGTTCTTTCATCAACAATTAAAACAATATCTTTCATGTACTCAATCTACTACTCAAGGATTCGTTGTGCTTTTTTTTATCTCAAGCATGCATTGTGCTTTGATCTCCAAAATTCATTAGTCTTCGATCTCACACATTCAATTCATCATTGTCTCAAGCATCCATAACAATTCTACCGCATTATTGTAAACTTCTATGTATCTATTACTTACATTGCTTAGTGTATCTTCCAACTTATCACAAAATCATTGAATTGATCAAGGAAGTCTCAAGGGTTCCCCATCGCCATAACAAGTTCCAATAGTGCTTCTACGCACCACCAAGTCTCCAAAATTATAAGTACACAATGAGCAAACACCTTAGATACATGTGCTAACGTTTTGGAGATTCCCAAGCTAGGACCACCTAGTAAAGGCAAGGCCACCCAAAAATATTAGGGCCACACTCAAGAGGACCAAGGTTGACCTCATAGCATTGATCTACAATTTGGTATGGTGTTAGTTTTGCAAAGCACATTTGTCACAACTTATTCTTCCTAGATCCTATCTCAAATTTAAGGCATATGCCTTATGTCACAATCAAATCAATATCCTCTTTGACTTCAAGATAAAAGCTTATTTTAATCCATTTATCTATGTTTTTGTTCTTGATCTATCTAATTCATATACACTTCTAGACTTTGAAACTTCATTTGTCTAGGCTTTTGAATAAAAAAACATTAATACCAAGTATTTTGAAGGGCGTGTTTTTCTACTTCATTTTGGTGAACTCATAACATGCATGCCTATCATTTAGGGTTAGATCAAGTCTAACTTTTATCTATTTAACATTTTATGTTGTGATTTTTTCTCATTACTCTTAAGATTTGATTCCTCTTTGTTCGTATTTTGCGTCAACTAGGGTTTGACCCCAATTGCTTGTTAGTCATCATTCATATCCTACCTTTGAGGCTTTTCCATTAGGGTTTATCCTTCTACCCTTGTTTCTTTCAAACTACATATTTGTGATTGCATTTACCTTTTTTTATATAAAATTAATCACTATCCTCACTACTTTATATTTTTTGTTTCACATATAGTTTTGACCCACTTTAGCCTTGTTATCATCCATTGTTTGTTAATTGTTATATCATTCATCATTGATTCCAATAGACCCTTGCCTTTGACTTCTATCCATGCATGTGTCAAGGGTTTTGATATGTTCTCACATTTTGTTACATCCAACTTATTTATCTTCAATAACATTATGCCCTACCGTGTAGATGATGGTGTATGTTCTATGGAGGCATTATTTCATTGTATGCATAATTTTGCATACTTTTTGGATCTTACTATTAACTTCCTTTCCATATTAGGTGCACTTATTTAACTTGCTTACGAGTTTCACACTAAATATACTTCTCTTATTACAAGTGATGGTGATTTTCATGAGCCTTCTATTTTCATGATCGGAGGCGATGCTTTATCTTTGATCACTTTTCCCTCATTTTGAATGATACACCTAATGATGAGATATATTATGTGTTCTCATGTGATACATGCATTGCCTATTTTCTCTCTCACATGATATTTACTTTTCTTAATGATGGCGACATTTTTCATGTAAATCATAATGAATCTAATAATGTTAATTTTACTCCCTTACGTGATGATAACATAGTTCATGATTTCTATGATGCATTTGGTGATTTATTTATTTTATTATGATTCATGTGATAACAATATTACAACTAATATATATTGATTATTCTTTGTTTTTGATGGTTTATCTAATGAGGGGTGTTGACAATAAAATATGAGCCCAAGGTTTGGATTAATTATATTAGAAAGTTAATCCAAGGGTGGGGCAATAAGAGGGAAGCCAAAATAGTTGTGGTAGATAAACATATGCACAAGAAAAATATTAAGAATGATTTCATACATTCATATACACCATAAGATCAATCTATTAGTATATTCATATCATATGTTCCCTATACAATTTATACTCTATACTATAACCATAAATTTATCCATTGCATATGCTTTGTTGACATTGGACTATATTTATTACACTCATATATTTTCTCCACTTCTTTTCTATCTCCACCATTTCTTTCACTTCCTTCTCTCTATCTTGGGGTATAGCCAAATGCTTGTATAGTCTCTAAATTTGGAGAGACGTGTTCTTCTACATATATATGTGTCCCATCATCCCCTAAAAGATATTGCATGTCATCAAATATTGTTGCAATGTCCCTCCTAATGCCTATAGTGACTAATATATTTTTCTTTGTTTCTAGTTCCCCGTCTACCAACATCCTCCCATTACCTAAACCATTATATTGTCCTCAATACAACCCACCTATACTCAAAAGATATTTCATTCTCTCAAAATCTTTACAAAATTGATCCTTTACCATATATCCACAACTTAGGCAATATGAAGAGATCTTTGATTAGGGTAATAAATTATTGTTGGTGTTCTTGATCTAGTCATAGGATTTTTCTAAACTTAGTACAATTTGTTGAATATGTAACCCATAATGAAACACCAATCTAATATCTTTCCACAAAGATTAAATTAGTAGTCTCTACCAAAACAAGAATTATCTATTGAACATTCCTAGAGAATTTTTGATAATAGAGATAGATGAATGCTTAATTTTAACCCTAACTCCATATTTTATGCAATCAATTGTTTTATTTATTCATTCATTTAGATATTCTATGAATGGAGGTGTCTTAACTCGTGGCATTGTGAACCATCTAAATTAGTCATGATTTTATAATTCCCTAATATTTATAGAAGTTGGGTCTCCATGTTATCTATTTGGGTCTTTTGTGACATGTGGATTCATAGGACATTCATGAAACATTGGTACAATGTAAATACATCATTATAAATTTCTTCCCACTTCTTGAATTTTCTATCTAAATCTTTTTTGACCATCCATCCATTTTTTCTTTATTTGTCCAAGCTTCTTTATTTCATAAATAGTGACTTTTATTTTATTATTCCAAACCACTAATATCTATTATTAGGATTTGTACTTATCCTTCTGGTTGTTTCATCTTCACATATATAGAAGAATCACTTGATTTTATGGTTGGTTTTGTTGTATCAATTTGATTGTCTTCTCCATGTTTTCTTTAGAGATGACATACTCATTCACCAAATCTAGGTTTTTACTATTTATGGATACTTCACTCAACTCTATCTTTGTAGTTGTGATTGTTAAGTGAGGTAGACCTATGGCCTTGTACCTGGGTGCTAAGGAATGTTTTGGTTATTTTTGTAGAACCATATATTCCTGTAGACATTGAAATCTGGTCTAAGCCTGCAACTTCAATATTCTTCATAATTCGTATTTCCATGGTCATGATTAAATAATGCCAATTATTTAAATTTTTTTAAAGTCTTCATTTCTTTATTAATTAAATAAATCTAATTATTTAATTAATTCTCATTTTCTTAATTCATCTATTAATTAAATAATCTTAATTATTTAATTAATTCTCGTTTTCTTTATGTAGGATTTGAGAAATACAAATCCACAGAACCCAAAGAACACCTACATGCAAGAAACTTGTCACAGAGAAAGAGAGAGAACAAAACAAGGGTTTTGGCTTTGACAATGTGCAAAATGTATTAACAAAGAAAAAATGAATCTAGAGGTTAATAGAATACAAGAGATCAATCCTTATAAAAGGATATCAAAATCTAAAGGAAAACCTAACCCTAAGGTGAGTGCATTAAATAATTAATATTAATTATTAAATGACTAATATATGTGCATAAAGTGAAGTCTTAAGAGGAGAGTAAAGTTAATTAATTTCTTTACTCTAACACCCCCCCTTAAGATGAGCTACAATGCAGCTACAAACAATGCAGAAGAAAGCAAAGGAACTACATTGCAACTGTGGGTCCCGACAACATGGCCTGATTAGGTACCCGAATACAACAAAATCTCTATAAAGCGGAGTAAAGGAGAAAACCCAGTGGGAAAAAAACTCCTCTCCAAAAAAGAGATGAACAAGAGTGAAAGAAGAAGAGAGATAGAAGGAGGACTCAACATGACCCCCCAAGAACTACTTCTATCACACAAGTACAAAATATGTTCCCCCCATAGGAGAGAGAAGAGACTCCAAAGCCCCCCCAGAATGAGAGAACCCCTGTGCCAATGATCAAAACAATGTGTCTCCTCAGAGGAAGAAATAGATCCAACGGTCGAGGAAGAGGAAATCCCTGGATGTGAGGTGAAAATGGAGGTCCTGGATGATGCTCACTGAAGAACGGAACTGTAGTATGAGTGTCTGAATAACAGGATGGTGAATCAAACAACTCAAGATGATCCTGAAATGGAATCTCCAATGAAGATGGGATAACAGGTGTGCTGAAACTGTCATCTGTGAGGAAAGGAATATCCTCTGATATGGCCTCAACAACTACACTTGATGGCTCGATGAGTGGAGCAACAATGTCAGTCATAGCTGAAGAGGAATCCTGCTGAACAGATGTGATCTCAACAGGAGGTAGAGGTGTAGAAGTCTCAACACTAGTCTCATGAACATATGGAAGAACACATAAGTTCAAGTGACCAAACTTCACCTCAGATACTGCATGCTCTCTTGTGGAAAGAGAGGAAAACTCAAACAATGGAGATGGTGGACCAAAGTGTGTGAATGCATACAACCGGGAAGAATGATCAACTGTCCCTGTTGCAACAATGTTGCCAATCTGAATGTCTCTGATGTGCACTGAATCAGGTGTAAACTCAACTGTCTTCCCTGTCCCACTGTGAGCAATCTGATAGATGGAGAGAAGGTTAGTGGACAAAGATGGAACACATAGTACATCATTGAATGTACCATCATCAATGTCAATAGAACCTTTCCCACATACACTCATATAAGTGTTATTACCCATCAATATGTGTGGTGAGGATGCAGCCTCGAAAGATGAGAACATGTCCTGAGAAGATGCCATATGGTGTGAAGCACCTGAATCTAGTAGCCATCTGGAAGAATGTGAACTGGAGGTTGCACATAATGCATGACCCTTATGTGGGGCTTGTCCATCTGTCTGGAATGATGGTGAAGAAGAAGAAGACCCAGCTGATGTAGATGAAGAAGAGTGATGAATATTGTTCCTCTCAAGAAGAGCTGTCAAATCTGAAACCTGTTTGGCATATCCATCTATCTTCTTCTCATAACACTTGGACTCAGAATGTCCTGGCTTATTACAATAAGCACACTTAGGTCTCTCTTTCTTCGATGATTCCCCCTTAGGAGAAGGTGAATCAAAGGTGTGTTGTGAACTGGAATCCTTCCAATGCTCTGTGGTCTTTGGTTTTTGTTTATGCTTCTGCTTCCCCTATGATGACTAGGCTACCAACGCTTGGTTCTGTGAACCTGAAAGTGAATCCATCTGCTTGAGCTTGGCTTGCTCACGAGTCAAACAATCAAAAAACACCTCAAAAGTAGGCATGACATGTCGAGTACCCAAGGCATCCATGGTGGAATAGAAGGTCGAAGAGAAGATCTGAAATGGACCCCGAAGCTTGGAGAGGATTAGGAAGATGCACTCTGTATCAGTCTTAGTCTTGCCACAACCCTGCAAGATAGATCTTTGTTGTTTGAACTTCATCAGAAAGTCCTCAATGGAGGGAAACGAATCAGGTACCAAGGAAGTCAACTCGGCCTCAAGCTGCAATGCTCTAAACTCGTTGATAGTGCCAAAAAGTCCATCAAACTTGGTCCAAATGGCTCGAGGAGTGAGACACCCATCAAGATGAAATAGGAGACTATTTGAAATGTGTAAAGCCTGTCACATGCAAAAGATATGAAGAACCAAAAACAATGTTCTGTAAACCTCAAAGTGTAAAAATGCATTAAGAGAATCAATGATTACAAAAGAGATCAAAATCTAAAGGAAAACCTAACCCTAAGGTGAGTGCATTTAATAATTAATATTAATTATTAAATGACTAATATATGTGCATAAAGTGAAGTCTTAAGAGGAGAGTAAAGTTAATTAATTACTTTACTCTAACACTTTATTCTATCTGATTAATTAAATAAACACTTTTTATTTAATTATGTTACTAATTAACCTTATCCTTCTTTTCAAATTAAATAAATTATTATTTAATTTACCCTTTATCATATTTCAACTATAATTAAATAAATTCTTGATTTATTTAATTATTTATTTAACCCCTTTACCACTTAATTAAATAAATCTTATTTATTTAATTATTCTTCAAATATCAAATCTCAAATTAAATAAATCATTTAATTCATAAATTATATTTTAACGCATTCCTCTATATTTAGATAATTGTGTAAGTTATCTAAGTGTTCACTCTCGCTCAACTCAAGATCTATTTAAATCGGTCAGTTAACTCCAGATTTAGTGTTTGAGTGGCTTTCACGAGTAATCTCTTTGTCATATCATTCAGTCATCTAGTTCTAACTCATTTGCATGTACATGCATGTTAATTAAATATCTTTGTTTAATCAATTAAATCTTGTGTGTTCTTTCGAACAAAGCGTTGCTTTAATCCTATCTTTTTCTTCATCATGCAAAGACTATTCTTTTGTTTTTGAATACCAAACTCGAAGATTAAATCATTTATTTAATCTTTATTTCTATTTTTAGTTTTATCACTCATGTCACTACTAACAGTTATTAGAATGCATGTCTAATCTTTTGATCTCAACCGTCTGTTGATCTCTCAATCTTGACCTGTCATTTGAATGATAAATTTTCTATAAATTGATTTGTCCTTCATCATTTCCATTTCTCTCGAAATCGTGTGACTTTTGGAGCAATTATCTTGAATCTTCAATGTTTTGTTATTATCACAATCCTTAGGCTATGCTTGCATAATCATTGAAAATTTGAGGGCAAGTACACTACAGAAGATGAAATGGAGAAGGACAACAAAGGTTATCCATGGAGTTACATCGATCTTTGGTGAGATTGTTTTATGTTTTAGTTTAGTTTCCTTTGTTCTTTGTTGTTTGATAATTAGATTACATTAGAGCTTGATTGCATTGAGTGTTTGCTTTTAACCTTTGTTGTTTTCCTAATTGTTACATTGGTGAACCCGACGTGAAGACACCATCTTCGCGTACCCGTAGACTTTTATTCAATTTTTGCAGGTTTTTGTACGAAACGACGCATCTGTTTGATAAAACGACGCAACTGACATTCAGAGACACATCCGCTTGACGATACGACATAGTTGACATACTGGACCGCATATGAAATCAGAAATGACGCATTTGACGAATACTTATGCATCTATTATTTTCGAGCTGCAATTGATTGATAAAATTACCATGATGCATCTGACAACAAAAATGATGCATCCTAATGGTAAATTTTTAGGTTTAGATTTTCAATTGACAGCTTTCTTTCGTGTTTTTATTTTCACTAATCTTTTGTTTCTAGCGTGTGTCTTGAGGAGTTAACGAAGTTTTTTGCAAATTGATAGTCGAAGACCAATATCAAAACTACTAATGAATCTTTTTGCAGAATGCATGTCGAAGACCATAGTTAAATTTTTTAAATAGATTGTTTGGTAGTGTAGCAAATCTTTTCTTTGGATTAAACAATTGTCTACTATTTTTGGTGTGAAATCACAATTGTGTTATTACCCTTTACGATTCGGTATATCGAAGTATCCTCTCCCCTTGCACATTTGTGTGATCCTAGGTGTAAGAGAACTAGTTACTGACTCTAGAACTTGGGCCTATTCTGGTGGGAAAAAGTACTCACCACAATTTGTTGAAAAATGAGGTGTTTTCTTAGCTTAATACTCTGTAAAACTTCAAAATTGCTGTTCTAAGTAAGTCTTTTCTTTGTTACATAAATTATTTGTGGATGATTATCTTGATTAATCCATTTTACTATTGTAGAATGTAGAGATAATTATTTAGAAGAACTAGACAGGATAATAGAAGGATCACACAAGATATACCGTGGAGAAACCCTTTCGGGAAAAAACTCCACCAAGAATTATTCTATTATTCAAACTCTGAATTACAATAGCTCCAATTCTTGCTTGAGAATGCTTCTTCTGTCTTTACCAATCTTCTTCACACCTGCAATAACCAATCTCAAACTCTATTCAACTTGAATGAGATATATAGACAATATGCAACCTTGTAATCTCCAAATGGTGATAATTACAATGCATAAGCAAAAGCCCTTGAAAAAGTATGCCATATTCCTTCAAGTAGAGTTCTTCAGTGAAGACTAAAGCTTACAACATGTGCATCATGCATTTGGGTGTCCCAAACTGAAGCTACAACTTCTCCTTCACTTCGGTGATAATTCCAAAGCTATTCCTCAAAGATGGCGCCCACAATTAAAGCTACTTAACTGAGCCATCAAAAATATCTTATCATGCATTGGAGTTAATTCCAATAAAGCATCTTGGGCGCCCAAGTTAGCTTCAAGTGCTTTATTGTTAACTGAAACATTTACTCAACACCATTCCCAAAGAATGGTCATCCCTTGTTAACTGGAGGTAGTCCCTGTTATCTATCATACAACTCAATGTTATTTAGCCATGCATTACAAGTTAACTAAAGCTAACTACATGCAACTCAAAATAACCAACATGCATGCA
>VDFB02186496.1:0-11055 GCA_007258455.2 Sequoia sempervirens
TTCACCAAATAAAAAAAATTAGAAAAATAAACCTAGTAGTTTAGAAACTACATTTAATTTTCCACAGATTCTATTCTTACATATTTTTGAAATAATATAAATAACTTATTCAAATTTTTACGTCAAGTTTCCTAACTTTGAATTTTTTGAATTTTCATTGCCACTTAAGGGCATGTTTTTTCCATGATGATCCTGCACATACCCTTCTTCAAGCCATTAGTGTTAAGGTTGATCCTTCTAGTTGTTTGAATGATACATCCTCCTTATAATTTCCTCCTAGTTTTGTTTCTTATTTTGGTGTGTCTTCTCCCTCCACCCCTATTCATACCATGTTAAATAACATTGATATATGCATCCACTCCTCTTTCTTTCCATCCCATTATTGTTTCACCGAATTTCTATGCTATCCCTACTAGTGCCATGACCACTTATGTCCCTAATGATTCACTTACCATTTCCATTTCTATAGATAATATTGCATCTTCTTCTCCTATTATAAATGGTATTCCTACCTCCAATATTACCACCAGTCACGCTATTCTTATAGAGTTAGAAATCATCTATTTTTCAATTTCTATTATATATTGCAAACTCATTTTACTATCCACTTATTATGTTTTATGATGCATTTAGCTTGTTCTTTAGCCTTTATTTCCTCACCACGATGTCAACTAGACCGACTATTTGACCTATATTATTTTATAACCTTCAGTACATTATATATTAATTTGGCACTAGCATGATAATAGTAGTGTCCATGTGCACAAGCAACCTTTAAATGTCTAAAAAGTAAATCTTGTGATGTTTCTACATTTTTTGAATGGCCAACTTGATGAAGCTTTATAAAAATATTATTTTATCTTTATTTAGATATCTTAGCTATCCAAATATTCCCTATAATCTTTGAATTATTTTTTATTCATTGGGTTTCTTCTTTTGTTTCCATGAACACATTTTAGAAATTTTTCCATTTCATTTTTGTCTATCCAAATTGAAAAAATCTTCCAGACATTCGTATAACTCCTTACTATGACTATAATTACTCCTTTAACATAGCTATGTTGAATGCACAAGACAACTGAGAGGGGGGGTGAATTAGTTGTATATTAAAATATCAAAACCCTCATTAACATTCAAATCCACATCAACTTTAGTAACCTTTAAACTATTAGAATGATTTAACATGTGTAAAGACCAGTTAATTCTAACCGAAAACACCACTATTTTTTTTTTGTGTTCAAGTATTCATTCTCAAGTATACTCGGGAACTTCTATCCATACGGGATAGGTATATCATCTTTCATACAAACATGAATTCACTTCATCTATTCATATGGAATAGGAATACATCTATTCATATAATCGGAATAGGCATCCACCTAAATGAGGCAGGCATCTATCATAGATAGGTATGTGCTCTGGCCAGAGTCTTGGACTCATCGGGATCATCCGGATCCTGAGTCACTTCCCTGATGACCACACTTTCTACTAAAAGTGCACCGAGGTCGTCGTCCTCAGGGGTATGTAAAATTGTAATTCTAAACTTGAAACCCGCCTCGGAATTTGGCCTAAGGGCCTCGGGGAATCAAGCAATCCATGCGGGATTCTTCCGAGTATAGTTGCATGTATTTTGGTTGATTATCTCTTATAACTAGTTATGTGATCTCTCCAACCCTAAACCCCATTCCCGAACGCCTGAGTACTGGGAGCATCCTTCGTTTCCCAGACTGCCTACATACCCTGCTTCCAAACGGGATCAAGGCGTAAAATATGTAGTTCTATTTTCTAGACTATGTTTATGCGAACTATTATAAAAGGGTATGTATGCAACCCTTTCTAGGGTTCTCGTTTCCCCAAACAGTTCCTCTGTGGTTGCCACCCATGAAGGGAAGCAAAAATAACAAATGGTCGATTTGACCATTGTTTGTTTACCTAACAATATTCATCTAACCTATTTCCTATTAATATTCGTCACCCTTGATCCATTCAGACAATATGTCTTCAAAACCGAGTTGCATTGCACCATAGAAATTCCTACTTGGGTTTTTCTAGGTCATCACTAGCAGATTTGATTCATTTCATTATAATCTTATTAGATTATCATTCCAAAGGGGATTTCCCTCCCTTTGGATTTAATCAACCAATGTTCCTTATTTCTCCCCGGCGATTTAGAGGGACGATGCCACAGATGCCGTTGTTGCAGCTGTGTTAGGCTATAGATGCAGTAGCTCAAGTGCGATGGCTTTACCCGTAAACGTGAGACAGAGGCATCGTTAATACCGAATGCTGCTGGTTTTGTTTTTCCTTCTTTGATTAGTTTCAAATATATATCTAACATACTTAAATCTTAATAAGGAAAGGAAAGCTCGTAAGGCATGGTAACTTTTACAACATTCATTAGGAAAAATAATAATAACCCATGATGATTAAATAACTCAACAAGCATTGGTCAAGAATTTATAATAAGTGCCATAGATAAAAACATTATTTAACCATTCATTCAGTAACTAACCCATATCCACTCATAAAAGAAATCTCGTGCAATGTAAGTAAGTGGCGTACTTAAATGCATGCATTATTTTGGGGAATTTCATAACACATTGTTTGTACCTCCCTTGCCAAATTTATGCAAGAATCCCTAGGGTTAAATATTTCGAGCATTGTTGTGAGGCTTATTATCCTATCCTTTCAAAATTATATCTATATTGTCTAGATAGTTTATGTAGCATTAGGAAGTTAAAATTACAATGACTATGAAATAAAATATTTATCCAACACTTAACTAGGGCTATTCGAAGTTCCTACATTGTCTATCTCTTATAGAAGATTACTTCTAGGTAAGAAGAGGCTTCACATTCTCTATATTTGCAATTGAAGAGCCTAGACCAAACATGTGTTAGTAGAAGATTTACTAGGAATAAAAAAAATTTGTATGCTTTGATATAGTTGACCAAGGAGCAATATTAATTGATTAATTTATTTTATTTTATTTTATAAGTTCTAGAGTTTGATTAACTAAAGTCAAAAGAATTTTATCAATATTATTTCATGGTATTGGATGATATCTATGGATTGATTATATTGGAAATTTTCAAGCCTAACTACACTAAATATCAATTACATTTTTCTAAATATTATAAATAAAAGAAAGTATCTTCACATAAATATTTAAACTTATAAATATTTACTTAAAAGGAGTATTTGAAGAACAATTCATCTTAAAAGGTTAAAATATTAACTAACCTTCTTTTCTAACTATCTTCACATAAAAATATATTTAAACTTATAAATTTTCACATTTAAAAGAGTATTAATTTGAAAAGTTTATCTTAAAAAGTTAAAATGTTAACTACCTTCTTTTCTTTATTAAAATGAACACGTACTCTTCTTTCTTTCTATTTTTAAGGAAAGATTCATGAGATATTACTTTACCCCAAGTATTTTAGGCTTTAAAGAAGAATGTGCATTTTATTAGCCTTAAATTTAGGAAGTCGTGGGGGAGATGATTTTAACTTGAAGTTTCATTACTCACCACTCTAAATAGGATGTCCATTCCGTAACATAAGAAATTTTTATACAAGGGCATACATATGAACTGAGACATCCATAGCAACATGCCTAGTAATAAGGAGAGGTATAAGGAGTAAAGGGATAAAAACCTATTTACCGTTCACCGAAAACAAAAGTAACGGTTGCATGTGTTTGTATTAGAATGATTTTTATTTATTTATTTTATTTTTTCTTAAAATACTAATTTGGTGACAGATATTGAATGCCAGAAACAGAAATCACAATATCTTATTATATTTAAATCAATCAATTAAATCTTCCCAAAATAATATATATATCCAGAATCTATAAGTCCCAAATGTTATAAATTATTATCATTAACATATATTAGTTAGCTGCATCAAGATAATCTTTTACTGCGGTACTCCAATCCTAAGAACAATTTCACTCTCCCTATTATTGCTTGATGGCTCACGGTGAAAACAAAAGAGCAGAGGAAAGAGGAGTAACCTGCGCCTGACTCTACTCTTAAAAAAATGAAATTTATGTGAAACTAATATGCAAGGAGATAAAAAAAACACTTAGAACTGAATGTTTCTGATTTCAAATACTTCCCTCAATCAATTATGTAAGGTATTTGTTTCTCAGACGTATGATTGAACCTCTGATTTGATATGCTGGCTTATGTTATGAAAAACTAGGCTGAGATAATGATTAATGGGAAGCTACTGGTTTCCACATATAGATCAACCTAGAACTTACAGATTAAATTTAAAAACATTGCTTTATCTACATAAACATCAACTACTATGGTTTTGTCCTTTAAAATGTTGCATTTTCCCGATTTGCACATAGATTTATTACCAAATCTGAAACTGCACATCTGAAATAGTATGAATTCACAATCTAGTTTTCTTTTCATGAAATACTTAATGTAATAAAATGAGTAACCGCCATCAAAACTAGATCATTTCAGAAGAAGGTGCGAATCTACCTGCTGCACTGATTCTTGGAGGAACTCTAAGATGTTTGATGGCAAAGGGAGTACCCAAGTCACCACGATGGCCTTCCACACAAATCTGCAACACAGACTCTTCTGGAGCTCTACCAAACAATCCCACGATCTAATCCACAAAACTATATCAACAACATAAAATGAAACCTTCAAATGCTGAATGCCTGCTCATTGATCTGTTTCAAAGGCAGGGCAAACACACAATCTAAAATGCATAACATAGAATTGGAGTGTTGCCCGAAACGCAGGCCCATACGTTCAATTTATAGATAGAAATGTATTAAATTCTCTTCCACTGTAGTTCCCGAATTAGCTCTGCTATTTATTGAGGGCAGATGAAATAGAGCTCCATGTGAATAATATGCGAGGTGACTGAAGTCAGAGTTGGGCAGCTGTAGGTGCAACTTTGTCGGTTGGTCTGCACTGACAGTCAATTTTCATGTCTGCGCATTTAATCCATTTGTTGGTGAATAAATTTGATTTCCATTCAGGGATCTTAATTAGATTTATTTCCTGTCAATAATAAATGGCTAGATCCAACTAGCAGATATTTTAGGAAATGTGGAGATAATACCTTTCATGAATATCAAAAAAAATGTTCATGCATTTTCCTTTAATATTAAAGTTTATCAAAATGTGTCATTGGAGGAGAGGAGTCATGACAACATGAAATAAAATAACAAAAACTTGAAACACATCAACACCATGCACAATAGAACACCATATTTACGTGGAAAAACCAAGAAGGGAAAAGTCACGGTGAGGATTAGCTCATAATATAAAGTAATTACAACACCAGATACAAAAGGCTTACTGCCCAAAAGAAAGAAGCGCTCATTGCCAATGGCTCATTGCCAAATTACAAAAAAGAAGAAAGAAGAGTGTTACAGTGAGAAATCCATCTCAATGCAACAAAAAATTCCACCATAACATCACCAACACATTCATAGCCTCTTTGAATATTGTAGACACCTTCTTCCCACTACTTCTAGTAGTCTAACTCATTAAAGCTCACACTGCACTTCACAACTTCGCACTTCACATCACACACTACACACACCAATACTCCATTGACACAACACTTATTTATATCTTCTTCAACCTTGAAAACATTCTCCAAGGTCAACTATGCACCTCAACCATGCAAATTCAAATTAGGTCAGCACCAAAACATTCCTACAATGGAAAGGAATGAAGGTGGACCACATCACACATTATATTGGACCTAAATCTACTCATACATGCCACACCATGCCTCCACAATCACTGAAGCAAATCCACAATTAGTGTAAACACCCAAGGTCGTTTGAACATGTGTAAACACCATTAAAATTTAAGAACACTCTTCCTCAAATCCAAAGATGACTCATGGACCATGCAAAACACTTAAACACAATCTAGAATATTCCACAAACACCTTGAAATCCAACAAATTCCTTCACAACAACTTTCTCGTGAAGAAAAAACTTATCATGTTCACATAGATAAACTTCCATACACTATATCTCAAGAAATAAAATTATAGAGCTCCAAACCATGAACAACTTCAATTGAAGGTAGATATGAACCTAATCAACACACTTCTAGAGCTGCAAGACCAAAAATAAAACTATGGAGCAAAACCATTTCTCCCAGACAACACTACAACACAATTCACACACTAGTGAACACAACTTTCTCTATACAACAATCCAAACCAAGAAATTTTGGATATAACATCTATGAACACCTCTGACCAACACATCCAAACTGAACAAGTAGATCTTCAACATTGAAGAAATACGAAGCAAAAACCAGAACACCACACTATATGCCAGAAGACCTCTACAACACATGGTTTCCTCTTTTATTCAAATTTTACCAAAAGCACTTGGAAACCAAGCACCAAAAACACATTCTCATCATATTCAACACTTCCTCGTTATCACCAAACCAATTTCAACACAAAAACTCATCCAAACAACATCCATAAACATAATATTATCAAGGCAACAAAAGAGGTTGACACCAATAGCACTTACTAATGACAACATAATGAAACTAATCAAAGCATCATCACAACTTCTCAACCATCACTAGTTGACATCAATGACAACACCAACTACACATACTTACAACAATTTCCCCCTTTGTCATTGATGGAAACACATGATGTGAAAAACCATCAACAATAAACAAATGTGATCACCAAAACATTGCTCCATACCAACTCTTTTTCCTTCTCCCTTTTACTTTCTCTCCCCCTCAACTTACTACTCTCCTTTTCTCAAATGACTCTTTCCTTTTTCATATTATTGTATCCCCCCCTTTGACATCAATGGCAAAGGGAAACATATTTGAATCAATTCCCCCCTTTGACATGAGATATACACACTTTCTCTCTCCCCCAAAGGAAATACCTATAAGGGACAATAACTACTCTGCATACTTCCCCTTAGGAGCACACAACAAACTGTACCAACCAGCAACCACTTTACATATCATTTGACACGACTGATAAAGGACAACACCAATCTACACCAATACTTATTCCCCTTGACTGTAACAACCAACAATGCCACTACCTACTCCCCGAAAGAGGTAGCCTCCAACATCAATCCAAAACAAAGAATGAATCTTGAGATCCATTGGATTGATGCATATCCTTATGCATCTAGTTCAAAGAAGGAGGAGTAATAACCCCTAACTTCTTCTGGAGATACTCAAAATTATCCTTAGGAAGAGCCTTACTCAATATGTCAACAATATGATCCTTTGTAGGCACATACTCAAGCTTCACTTCATTCTCTGCAACCTTCTCTCTCAAAAAGTGATACTAGATCGAGATCTATTTTTTCCTTGAGTGCATCACCGGATTCTTTGAAATATTAATAACACTTGTATTTTCATAAAAGATAGAAATTGGTTCATCATATACAATTCTAATATCCTTCAAGGTTTTCCTCATCCACAACACCTGTGTGTAGAAAGATGCTGCTACAATATATTCTACCTCTGTAGTAAATAAAGGTATCGAGTCTTGCTTCTTGCTTAACCAAGATACCAATCTGCATCAAAGAAAGAAAGCATCACCACTTGTACTTTTCTTGTCATCCACACATCCTACCTGATTTTCATCTATATAAGCACTTAGAGAAAAATTAGTATCCTTTGGATACCATAAACCATGTTTCAGAGTGGCCTTGAAGTATATAAATATCCTCTTCACTACTGCAACATGTGACTCTTTAGGATCTTCTTGAAATCTAGCCACAAGAAAAACTACATGCATGATATCTGGTCTAGTAGCATTTAGATATAGCAATCCTCCAATCATTGATCTATATTTGCTCTAATCAACCTTAGGAGATTCATCATTCTTACTTATCTTGCAACCAGTAACCATAGGGGTACATATCAGTTTAGAATCCTCCATTCCAAACTTCTTTAACATTTCCTTGACATACTTTGATTGTGAAATGAATATTCCTTTTTTTGTCTGATTGATTTATAGTCCAAGGAAGAAATTCATCTCCCCAAACATAGACATCTCAAAATCTTTTTGCATCTCTTTTATTATACATAGCTTCATTTCCTCCAAAAATTATATTATCAACATACACAACCACAATCAGGATTTGATCTTTTTCAAATTTGAAATAAAGATTTAAACTATTTGTGGTACCTTTATTGAATCCTTGATGTATCAAGTACCTATCCAACCTTGCATACCAAGCTCTGGGAGCTTGCTTCAATCCATATAATTCCTTTTTCAATCTGCAGACCATATCCAATTTTTCTAATAACTAAAATCCTTCCGATTGTTCAATGTATACGTCTTCCAACTCACCATTCAGAAATGTAGATTTCACATCCATTTGATAAATCTTGAAATCTTTGTGTTTTCAAAAGCCAAAAAAATCTTAATAGCTTCCATTCTTTCCATTGGAGCAAATATCTCCACAAATTTTATTCCTTCTACTTGTGAGTAGCCCTTATATACAAGCCTTACCTTGTTTCTTACCAATTCTCCATTCTCATTCAGTTTCTTTTGGAATACCCACTTAGTTCCAATAACATTCTTGTTTTTTGGTCTTGGGAAAAGTTCCCAAGTCTGATTCTTCTCAATCTACACTAATTCTTCCATAGCCTTGATTCAATATTCATCTTTGCATGCTTCAATCACCATTTTAGGTTCAACTTTAGAGAGTAAACATAGGTTTACTTGTTGTTTAGTCATAGTGGCTTTTAAGGCTAAGGTCTCTTTACCTTACCTACTCAAATCCTTTTAGTACTAACCTTGTATTTTGTTGTGTATTTTATGTTTTTTCTTCCTATTTGTATTGTGATTACATTGTGTTTATGTTCATTTTGTTTCTATTTATGTGTTATGTTATGTCATGTATTCTCATCATGTATACTTCATGTTTTTCAACATGTATGTTTGTGTATGTTATCTTGTTTCATTACATACATGTGTGCATTCCTTTTATGCTTATGTTGTCTTGCCATGGGATCTTAGATCCTAGGGGCTTGTGCACTCCCCCTTGATCCTTAGTCATCCTATCTCTTCAACATTTGTGCATTCAGACCCCTCTTGACATATATTTTCTACTTTAGTGTGATTTTGAGCATAAGTTCATACTCTCTAAAGTGGGGGCGAAATGTAGCATCATAAATTGTCACCCTTGACAATTTCACACTATGTTTTGCTCCCCTTTAAGTTATTGGACCTAATTAAGCACTTAATTTCCTAAATTATGCATTCCACAACTTATTCTAAAACACTTTCCAATAATTTTCAAGCATAAAACAAATGCTCTCATTTAATACTTTACCCCCAACTCCTTACACTTTGGAAAATAGGCTTGGGAAACGGGCGCCTAGGGCGCCTATGTCCCCCTATTTTGGCTCCAAATTCAAATATGTCGATGTCAAAATTTTATTATTTGAAATTCAAATATCTAAAGTCAGCTGTTAGGATTTATTTTTTGGGAAATTAGAATAATAGTGTATAAATACCTAGTTATTGCATCATTTGAACATTAAGAGGAAGAATTGGGAATCAAGAGCAAGAATTATTATTGAGAGAATCATTCAGCAAGTCAAGAGCAACTGTTAAAGGATTTATTACAGAAATTCAAGATCTAAACATCATGTCAAAATGTATGTGAGTGTGTACATGTTTATGTTTTCATATTGTTTGTGAAGGTTGATCATTGTAGGTCTCCAAGAAATTCAAGCCATTCAAGCAATCAAGCAAGCGATATCAAGACCTTGAGGAGATGTGTATGACTTTAATCTTTCAAGGAAGCCATTCAAAGGTGGTGAGTTGTAAAAATTTATGGATTCATAGGTCAGTGCAAGATCATGGGGGTCCAAACTAGGCCTCTAAGTGGCAATGAAAATTCAAAAAAACAGAGTTAGGCAACTTGACATAAAAAATTGATTAGGTTATTAACATAATTTGAAAAATATGTAAGAACAACACTTGTAGAAAATTGAATGTTGTTTCTAGGATACCAGTCCTTTTTTGGAAAAAGGTAAATCTGTTTTGCAAAAAACTAAAATTTCAATGTAGTGGTACTAAATTTTCAAGAAAAAAAGATAAGAAGCAGGTGTGTGTATGACCACCCTAAGTACAACAAAAAAGATTAAAAAAAAATCTGAAAATTTCAATATATGTAGAGGAAACATGCCCGGATGTGTTGGATTTTTTTTGTAATTTTTTCCATGTAAATAATTAGTTATGATTTTTTTATTAGAATAGTTCAGAATTATTAAAACGTGTTTGTCTGACCACCATAACTTGGTCAAAAATTTATGAAATTAATTTTTTTTATCCTATAGTACGCGAAGCATAGAATGCGATGCATCTTTTAGGTTCAAAAAATGTGAAGTAGTTTGAAAGTTATAGAAGTTTTTCAATTAGCCTATCAATCAAGACTTTAGTCGTAATGTATGTAGAAAATCAATAATAGTTATTTATTAAATTCAAAATAAGGAATATCATATATTGGTGGAAAGTTGACAATTTTTTCTATAAATGCATTTCGTTTCATGAAATTTAGATAAAAAGAAGTCGTCAGCCACAAGGGTGAACTTCAAAAAACTAAGCAAATTTTGTAAACACATTTTTTGGGTTGACTTTCCAGGTTAGGCAATCCCAAACCAAATCCTAAGCCTACTAATTTTTTTAGAAAAAATAGATATCCATTAAAAACAGATATCCGTTAAGAATGGATATATGTTTAGTAACGGATATTCGTTACCTGTATTATTTATAATACATAATATTTAATATATACTAATATACTAATATATATATATATATATATATATATATTATATATTATATTATATATTATGTATTATATTATATATTACGTATTATATTATATATTATATTATACATTATTATATTATATATTATTATATTATTATATGATATATTATTACATTGTATATTATTATATTATTATATTATTATTATATTATTTATTATATTATATATTTTATAATATATTAAATACATAGTATTATTATATATT
>VDFB02186500.1:0-12505 GCA_007258455.2 Sequoia sempervirens
CCATAGACAGCCAAATAGAGAGAGAGAAAAGTAGAAAGGAAGTAAAAAGCACTTAAAGCACTACAAAATAGTATTATGCTACTCAACCAAGTAATAGAGGAGAGGATTGAAAGATTACCACCTCCACCAAGAGCACTCAAGTCTAATGGGGGAGAAAATGAGAGGAACTCAAGCCTCTGCTGCAATGCCATTTATTCCACACTTGCTCTACTGAAGTGGTGGAGTGTTGATGTTGTTGCTATGAAGTGTAAAGTGTTTGGAGATTGAAGAGATGGTGAAGAAGCTGCTCAGAGCTTGTGGATGGAGTGAAGAAGATGTGAAGAGATGTGTAGAGGATTGTAGAAGATCTGAAGAGATCGTATAAGAGCTAAAAGGCTTGTTCAAGGGATGAATATGAAGGAGAGATGAAGAGAAACGACCATATTCAAGTCGGTCGGCCAAGGAGGGCATTACAAATCAACCCTCAATGGGAAGTGTAACACCTCTGCAGGCTCCAGATGCTGGAATCTGTCAGGGATGTAAGCACAACGTGCGAATGTTTGCATGTCGTGCAAGCGTCCCCGATAGAAACACCTCCACCGACACTCAAAACATGCACCAAGTGTGATGCAAGAAGCGAGCTTAGGTGGAATTAAGCCTCTGATCTTGGTTTTCTAAAGTGGATAAGGGCAAAAAGGGGATTTGCACATGGGGTGCAAATTTTCTCTTATACAATTTGCAACAAATTATTCCCAAGCTTTGTGTTGGTGCTCCTTCAAAGAGCTTCAAGACACTTCTTCTTCATTGTGCAAAGCATCTTTTAGGCTGCGCTAACATTCTACAAAATGTGAGCTTCCTCAAATAAGTTTGGTCTATTTTCAAGTTGCAAGCTCATTGCTATGTGCGTTGGATTCCTCCCATTAGCTGGCACAAGGACACCAAGAATATTTCCCTTATTGCTGCTAATCATTTCACAATGTAATTTCAAATCTTTCCCAGAGGCATAACCGCGTCCTTTGGTCCCTCAACTTTATGCCCATTTTGTTCATTTTCACTGTATGTGCAAAAATCTGCTTAGCGCAACATCAACTCTCCTACAAGGCAGCCATCAAATCTCCTCATGATGTCTTACCTCTCTCATTTGGCAAGCTTGAGATCATTATTTCCAGGCTTCTCATGCTATGCTAAGTTGTGGCTCTTTTCCCATCGATTCCATGTTTAATTTTCCTATGTTTTAATTAATGGTACGCCATGGCTACTTCACAAATATTTGTATCCAAAATATTAGGAAACTTGAACCGTATTAGCCAATGTGAAAATATTTGCTTCTTCTTACTATCATGTAGTTGCTCAAACAACCAAGCAAGGCTAAATAATGTTATGACTTCATCTCATGGTAACTTAATGTAACATAACCTTCCTCTCTGCATTTTGGTCACTATACATATTGCTTAGGCATGATGCAACTGGCCTATGCAATGAGAGCACTACAATTCCTACTTGTCAATATGTGTATCCTGGTCTCCCTCAAGCTTCCATTAAATTAGCCTTCAGGCTCAGTATCAAGACTTAGCCTCCCATTCTTTTTTTAAATGTGGAAAATCCTCAGCCAATTCATTTCGAACCATGGTCTCTGGGTGGTTGTATTACATGCTCTCATATGCATAAGAATGTAGATTTAATACCCATTTCATTGTAAGTTTTACACTCTAGATAAATTTGCGCCCATACACAATCTTGTGTATAGTAGAATCCTTTATGCCTTAAAAAATTCTATGAATGTGCCTTGAGGAATTAGAGGAAGCCTCTCTTAAAATAACCTTTTTCTTGCTTTCTCATTGCATCAATCATTCTTACCCAACACCTTCATTCTAGTTTCACTTATAAATGCATTCAAATCAGAGCAATAAGAGGGAACCCTCTATTTTTAATTGTACTTTTACCATTTTTCACTTCTTTCTTAAGGGAATGTCAATGGAGAAAACTGAATTGCATTAGGTTGATAAAATCTATGACTTTATTGGCAATCCAAATGAGAGTATGTTAGCATGATCTTCACTGCTTTTACACAAGCCATAGTTACCACTTCACTTTGAATTGGATCAATTGTGAGACCCTCGTATAATGGACTGAGTCTCAAAGACAACCAAATTCTTTTCTTCATCCCTTTAGATGCATCCTTCTTTACACATCTCCAACTTGCAAACAACTTAGGAAACAAGCTATCCTCAAATTATGTGACTATTGTCAGGTCCTCTGTGGGTCCAACTAAGAAAGTTTTTGTTTTCAAACAAGTTTTACCCTAAACTGATTTGAGGCTACCTGTGAGTGTATCTAAAGTGAAAATTTGAAGTGGGTTATCATTAAAACTTGCATTCAGGCATTTTTGTAGAATAGTCAAAATTGGTCAAGTTGCCTTTGGAATCGCTATGGGGAACTAGTCAAATGACCTGCTGGAGCTATGAAAATTTGTAGGCATGTAGACATTTGACCCGAGAATGTAATACAACAAACAACTCAACAAAAGAGATATTAAGGCACAAGATATTAATCAACATAGTTGCTTACTCAAACTTTTCTGAAATTGCACTTGTTCAAAACCAATTAAAACTCATCCAATCACCATTTTGAAAAAATACCAAATCAACTCCTGGGAAGCTGCCACTGGAAACTTTCGATCATTTAGGTACAGTGAGTATGAGTGCAAGAGGACTTTCCTTCAATCATCATTTTGCACGAGATATTAGGGGTCAAAATTGACCACCTTGAAACATGTCAGAAATGCAGATGTAAAATCAGAACAAACTTCATTTGCTTTTGATCTCGAAAAAATAGCAAATCAGATCATGAGGCTCTGAAACTAGACATGGGAGCATATGAATGTAGGGAGAATGGGGAGAAATAATCTGTTTGTCTTGAAAATTATCCAGCCATGAGATATCAACTCGAATAGGCGATCACTTTGTAGAACAGAGAGTTTGCAAACAACAAAAAAGTGTCAAAAAGCCTCCAGTTTCGCTTTTCAAAACCTTATCAAAACTCATTGTGGGAAGCTGAAAACTGACATGCACGTTCACATATGTCAAGTAAATGTTTTCACTAAGGGGTTTGGCTTGAAAATCAATTGGCTCTGAATTACGACCCTCCAAAGTAGATCACTTGGGAAGATTTTTCAAGTGCACTTTTGATGTGTGCAAAGGCGAAAATTTCAATATGGGCACTTCAAATTTGCAAAAGTTGAAAGTCCCAACACTTCTAAAGGTGTTGCATCCTATCACTTCTCTTTAATAGAAAGAGAAAGTGTTTATTTGGTTAGAGAAGTATGTGAGATTTCTAGGTTCTTAAGGGGTAGACAACAAGTACTACTTGTAGTACCTAATCATACTATATAGAGTTTATAGTGTGCACATTATTAGAGGGCTCAACAATAGTTCTCATGAAGAAGGATCATATGATTTTTATTGTAATGTCACAAATTGTATACATTATACTTTTGACTTTACAAATTGCACTTGTTTTAGTGCCAATCTTCATAGACTAATTCTCTTGACCCACACAACCCTCTTTCTTGGCCTATTTCCATGATTGTTTGTTTTTAATCTAGTGTTTTCCTATATATTTGTCATCTTTCATCACTATTTTTTCCATCCTTTCAAATATTTACACAATCACATGGATGTCTTTACAATTACACTAACTTCCCATTAAAAATAAAATAAAACCATCCTATAGAAATATTCAATTACAAACCAAGTCTAGTTTAACTTCCCTATTAATTTTAGATTTTAAATTCCATTATCAATCTACATATTTATATTAATTGTTCTCTTCCTAAAATTATTTATTTCTAACTTCTATTCTCTAAAAGAATAACTTATTCTATTACCTTCATTTCTATTTTAACATTATTAAAATCACACTAAATATAAGACTTATAATTTTGTAATTCTACAATAAATGTTTTTAAAACATCAAACTCATTTTCTAACACCATTCTTGCTCCCTTTTACACCTAACTTTGCATGCCTATATTCTAGTCGAAATGCCTCTTTTCTGAGTAGAAAATCAACATCTCAATCAAATTTATTCCAATGCCTAGGGGGGAGGACCAATAGTTGTGACTTTAAAGTTGTAAGTGTTGATGATGAATGAATGAATGAAAGATTTTAATGATGTCCACGAGACTAAATGTTTCTGGGACGAGACTTTCAACAACTTAGTTTGTCTCCAAACTCTTCCGCATCGATCTCCTGCATTAATTTTGACTAGGAGGCTCCGTGGATTTTTCTTATCCTCTCAAATAACTCCATCGCCCACATCTGAATCTTGAGTACTGATACGGATATTTTCGTACGCTGGCATTCCATGACGCGCAGTTCGTTCCCCACCACTCCCTTATTACATCACATACATAATTTCCATTCAAGTATGTGATGACCACCCATACTTGAATGAAATGTATTCCTTAGATTTAAAAACAACAAATCATGTGATGCCACATCAACTCACCAATAAACATGATTTAGGTGACAATTATCGTTCTCACTTTTTGGACCTTTGGACACCTTGACAAAAAATGCTGATGTGGCATCATATTTGATGATGTGGCCTTGAAAGCTTAGTTATAAGCAAGGGACTTGCCATGTAAGCTGCTGTAAAAAATTGGGAGTGATTTGAAATTTTCACATAAGATTTTGAGAAGTGCAAAGTTAGGGTGCTCAACTATGAATCCTCTTCCTTATTTCTGACATTTCTTTATAATATTTGTAATGATATTTTATAAATTATTTTTAATGCCTCTCCTTTACATATGTGAACAACAACAGCATATTTTTTATGCTTTTTTCAACTGAAAAATATAGCAATACCTATTCTCCCGATTTCCAAGACTGCTTTGATCATTATTTTTTGGCTTGACATTCTATCTTAGGTGGCTCTCACGCTATGCAAATTTTGAACGCCCCTTTGAAGCTAAATGGTGGGAAGGATATTCTCATGCCCCCAACGTTTCATTCTCTACATTACTTTTCTCACGCCACAACATAAAATCCAGACAAAATGCCTTTTATTCGATTCTCCAGTATAAGCCTCACACCATTTTTTATGTGCTGCCCCTATTTTGATGCTACCATTCATTCTTTGTATGTTGCAATATCTCCATGCTACCTATTACACCACACGCTCTTCTCGAGACATGCTAGTGTTCATCATTTTTTCTCATTTTGTCAGCCACATAAGTGGCGGCGGCGGCGGCACATTTTCCTTGGTGTTATTAATATTTAGCTGCTTTTAAGTTTTCCTTACAAGTACTAGGTGGGAAAATTGCAGCCGAACACATCTCATAAACGTGACAGAGTACTGTAACGTGTAACCCATGGGCTTATTAGGCCAACGCCATATACTCTGTCAGGTCAGTCATTTTTGTGGTTGTCTCCTTCACCCTCTCTTAGTTTGGCTTGGTTCTTAATAGCTTTTGCACTTTGCCATGGAGGATGAAGAAACGGGGGAGCTTTTTATACCATGCAGAGTATGCAGTCACAAGTGTTATAAAATTCATGGCAAATTCCACGACACAGAGCGCTTTGATGGTTCCGCCTCTTTCTTCAAAGTTATGCTTGGAGACTTTACAGACAAACTGGTAAGTTTTATACTTTACTCCAATCATTTTCAGTTTTTAGAAATTTCTCTTACACTATTTACAAACTGTGAAAATAAATTGTGTAATGTGTTTCATGCAGCGCATTCCTCAGGCATTTGTTTCACAGCTTATACATGAGAAATACAAACAAATGGTGTTGCAAGGCCCAGGTGGGCACGAGTGGGAGGTGGAGTTAATGAGTACAAACAATAAACTGGAATTTCGACATGGGTGGAAAGAATTTGTCAATTATTATAGGCTGCAAATGGGAGATTTTGTAGTATTCAACTACATAGCGAAGTCATACTTGGAGGTTCATATGTTTGGAAGATCTGGGTGTGTGAAAACTATCAGTGCTCTTCATGTTGAAAATCCAAACATTGATTCAAACAAGAGATGCCCTTCTAAGAAAATATGCAGTTTAAATCAATCAGTGGGCAATAAATTGCTGATTGATTTGGTTTCTGATGAGGAAAATAGCCACGAGTCTGAAGCGGTGGCTGAAAATCGAAGAAGTAAAAGGAAATCCTCATTTCTTGGTAAGCAAAAGTTTTGTCCAAAAATATAGAGCTTGTTATATTTGTATGTTCCATAACTAACTTTTGGAGTTGGCATTTGAATTGTAATTTTATAGGTAACAATAAAGTGAGTTTTATTGCAGGCAATTCATCCAAGGAACCTGCATATTGTTTCTCCTCTCAGAAGCACATGACAATGGAGTCTTCTCCTCTCTTCAAATCAGATAAACCCTGTCAAACAAGGGTTATGAAATCATGGAATGTGAACAAACCATACATGCTGGTAAGATCAAATTCTCTGCTTTCTTTGGTTATAGATATTCTCAAATTTAAATCAGGAATTATGAAAAAAGGTATTTAAGAAGCTAACAATAGGCAATCTCATAACTTGTTTTTGTTACTTCATTTTGCCGATAGATCTCGAAGGATCTGTAGATCTGCATTTGTTTGAATTGTAAAGTCAAAGAAGAATGTACTAAATTAATGCAATCCAATGACTTCTTGGGTTTTTGTCGTTGCTTGGGAATGCAGGCGTTCCCAAATCCACCGAGATGTTCGATTCAACTACCAAACCAAAAAAAATTGGTTGTTCTTTTGGATGGAGAGTGTAACCAATGGTGGAAGGTACAGTGCATAATCAAAGACAGGATGCCTACTTTTAGTGCGGGGTGGAGATATTTTGTACGTGATAATAATATAAAGGAAGGAGACAATTGTATCTTTGAGCAGCTGAACAACGATCGATACAAATTTATGTTCAGAGTTCATATCTCAAGGTCCTAATACTGACGGTCAATATTTGAAGAGCTTATTTGATTTGAAATAGAAAATTATATAAATTAAATATATGATATTAATCATATAGAAATTCAGACAGACAATCTAAATTTTCGGGTATCAAGTGGTTTAGTCTTCTTCTGACTGTGTATGTCTGGAATTTTCCCTATCAAGTGATACAGTCTTCCTATACAGGAGAAGAGATGTCTTCCAGCTAAAAACAATTTGACGTATTTTATGGATAAACTTGTTAACATTATACTATTTGATGCATGGAAATCGTTTCTTGTTAAATTTAATTATTTTACGTTTCTTGTTAAATTTAATTATTTTACGTTTCTTATATTAGATTGATTTATAATAGGTTCTTTGTAATGTAGATATATACATTACAAAAGTCCAACAGAATTAAAAATCCTGAGAGAACATAGCAAAATCAGAAATTAAATTTAGACATAAGTTGTGATTGTTTAGAACATATTACATCACAATAAGTAGCTCTAGGATTGTCATTTTAAACTCTAAACTTTAACGAATGTTGTAACAGTGAGCATATTACATCATCTTCTTACAGTTGTAAGATTTTCCATTTAATTTAATCTGTTCAAGTGATTGTTGATTTTTACTTTTTCTCTAGGAACTCTTATAGCTAAAAAGAGACAAATAGCTTTCAAGAGAGAAGTTACAAAATTGCTCGAAAGAAAATGTTTAATTTTTTGTTCAATATTTGTAAATTGATAAATTTGATTATCATTAATTACATGGGTAGATTTATTGGAGATGAAAAATGTTGCACTTCTAAAGAAATGAACTCAAATATATGTCTTAAAGCTAAAAAGAGACAAATAGCTTTCAAGAGAAAAATTACAAAGTTGCTTGAAGAAAATGTTTAAACTTATTATTAATTTTTTAATATTATATTAAAATGTAATTAATGTAACAATATAATTGGATGAAATAATATGAATTAATTTCTTAATATCATGAGCTTGATTAGTTAATTTTGGATTAATTTACAAGGTTTAGATTATAATGATTTTAAAGTCATGATAATAACTTCAAATATGTGTGAAATCTTAAGAATGGAAACATTAATTCTTTTAGTTAATCTATATGTTAAAATTCATATATATTATTCATTATTTAATTCATTTTAATTTTTGTTAGGAAAGGATTTTGAGTTATTTTAAATGAAATGTTAGGATTCTAATCACTGAATTGAATCTTATATGAAATTTAAAGATTAAGATAAAAATAATTGAAATAATTTTTTATGAAATTAAGGTTTAATTATTTTTATAATTGAAATGAATTTTGTATGAACTTTGAAGATTATGGTTTAATTATCTTGAATGAATTTATAAAAAGTGGATGTAAAATTGTATAAATAATTAATTTGATATATTAAATATCAATAGAGACATCTTTAACCAAAAAATTCATATTATTATTTTTATAATGATAAAAAATCAAAATTTAGAGGTAAATATTCAAATTAAATTAATTATTATGAAGGAAAAATAAAATATAAGAGCACATAGATTTTTGAGGTATTTGTGATTTAGAATATATGGTACATATGAGATATATATTTTAAAATATTGACAATATTGGTAAGAAATTGTAGTGGTAAAGTTTACATACCATGTCATTTTCTATCTAATTTTGTGCCTAGCTTTTTTAAATATTGACAATATTGGTAAGGAATTGTAGTGGTAAAGTTTACATACCATGTCATTTTCTATCTAATTTTGTGCCTACTTAGGTGGAATTTTCAAACACATCAAAATATTGACAAGTGATATGCTATATTTTATATGATATGAATTGACTTATGATTTGATTTTTATTAACCTTTTTAATTTTTTTTAGAAAAAAGAAAGAAAATATAATATTTGGCTAAAAATTGTGAGAAGAAAAGGGAATTAATTTTTTTTCTCTTTCTTAAATGACTTTAATTGTTTTCAAATATGAACATCTTTCTAAAAAGAAAATGGAACTAAATTGTGGCTTTTATTATTAAAAAAATATGTCTTGTTATAATTGTGAGAAGAAAAGGGAGTTAAATTGTAGTTTTTGCTATGTAAAAAATAGCGATCTTTATAATGGTGAAAGTGATATCAAGATGGAAAAATATTTGAAGTTGATAGAAGAATAGAGGTTAATTATTTGCCACAAAAGGAACAAGAGGAGGTGAAAGGGCTATCATAGAAGTGCATAAATTGATGTCAAAGTTCCAAAAAAGGATAAGTAGTTAGTAGGGGAAAATATATGAGATTAATGTAAAAAATTAAAGAAAAATTTATGTATGAGATTAATACAAACCCCACCCTATGAGGGTCTTCAATCTCATCAAACTCGAAGAACTCCCCCTTTGATGGAGAGCTTGTTAGTTTGTCCAAAAAATATTTGTGACCTACTCTTTCTAATTCTAGAACTCTCATGTTGTTCTTTGGGGTAGTTTAGGGCAATTTGCCCCATGAGGCTCTCTGAATGAAGAGAACCCGTGAGTAGCAAATCCCCCTTCTCTACAAATTGATATACGTAAATAACATTAAATGCATTCACACCATTAGTACAAATACTTACATGTAAAATAAATGCATATTTCCCACCTTAGTCATGCAAATAACATTATTATATAAACATATTTTTAATTACTTTATTATATCATTAAATATTTATTAGTCATTTTGAATCCAAGCATGTATAAAATGAAGTTTATTTATTTATTATTGTTTTCTTCTATTAATATGCTTGCAAATAATCATAAAATACTAGCAATTGATTTTATTTACCTAATAATTAAATCATCAAGAAAATGGTATATGACAATAATAATGGGTCAAGTTTAATTTAAGACCATGATATCATTAAAGGGAAATGTTATAGTATGGGTTGTTAAATCATATACTTAATTATGTTCTCCTAAATATTGTTAAGCGTAATAATGAAAGATGAACATTAACAAAATCTTGATTATGGGGAAACTGGTGCACATGTGTTCCTTGAGAGAAACCTTGTTAGGAGAGCTACGTGTGACTTTGATCCGTTTGGAAGCTGCTATGTAGGAGGTCCTCGGGCGAAGGATGTTCCTTTGACCTCAAGTCCTTAGGGGGAGGGTGTAGGGGGATAACTCCAAGGGTTGGGATTGTTCCTAATTGGATTGACCTTCCCTCTTTAGTAGGACTTTGTTTGAGGCTGAATGAGTACCGAATGGGTATGAACGAGTTAAGGAAATCTAATACAATGTATTTAATACATAATATGTTTTTATATAGTAAGTGAAGATTGACTACCTTATAATTGATAATTGAATATATGTATAAGTTTGGTAAAGCTCATCTCGTGTTGGTTCCATGTGACTTTGTGTTGTGAAAATTGACTCCATATCTATAGGTCTCCATGTATAGGCCTATATATATGTTGATTGTGATTGTGTTTAATGTTATGTATGACCACCCAAGTGTGAACCTCTGGGATATTTGAGCAGTGATAGGTAGTCATTGGAACATTCCAATTATTGATGTTTAGGCTATTGCTAGGGATTAGTTAGCATTCACCTACTTCACAGAGGTGAAGGTAGTAGGCTACCTTGGTTATTATTATGATACAATGACAGTTACATTGGTAGGGACCCATCTATGTGGGTAATTGTAATTCAGGGCTAACTGTTATATCGAGGGGGTTCACTGGCTATCACTAAGAGTACATAAGTGATCGAGGCCAGTGTTACTTGGGATTGTGAAGAAGATAGCTGACAATATCACTAAGGTCACAAGATGGTATATGTCAGGAGCTACTTCTTCCTAGGTGGACAAACTTATCATCGGTGGCCTATAGGCGATTGAAGTCAGAATCCACTAGGCTTGGTAGGTTCACTACTTGGGGAAACCCTTGGGATGTTGGATGGACTCACAGTGTAGTATGGGATGCACTAAATCTCCTTCCCAATTGTTAGGCTGTATACTTAGCCTTATGGGGTTGAGAATGAAGCCGCAATGTAGTATGGGATGCACCAAATCCTCTTCCCATTTGTCCAATGGTGAAAAAGATCAGAGGAAAGGATAGGACATGTGGTGTAGTGCACAATACACTGATATTCTTTCTATATGGGATGCATTATGGACATGTGTTAACCATTGTGATGTGTTAATCAGTCATTGTGGATGTGATGTATGTTGGAGCTTGTCATTGTGTATGTGAAGTATGATGGAGCTTTTCACTATGTATTTGTGATATATGAATGATCAATCACTGTTATACTTGTGATCTATGTATGATCCAGTCACTTTAATACTTGTGATTGGTGTATGGTCCAATCACTGTTGCACTTGTGATCTATGTATGATTTAGCCACTGTTATACTTGTACTATGTATGAGCTAATCAACTTGTGAATATGGAGGTATTCTTGTGGCAGTCATTGTATATGATCTTTTGGATTATGTGGTGATATGTCCCTAGTGATTATTGTGAACATTTGTAGGCTAACATCAAGTAATGATTATGTTTGTGTAAATAAAGTCTTGCACTTAATTAATTCATTACTAGGGGACTTATTTACATGTTAAGTTTACATAGGTCCTAGGAATGAATCTTTCTAGAAGGTGTTAGTTGTCATTAGTTGTTATCTTATCTTTTGACTTGTAACACATGTGAACCTAGGTAGTAGTGATAAGTTGCCTTATGTCATATGATTAAGACACTTGTCATAGTCCTATGACATCTTTTATGTCACCTTGGCTATATAACTACTACATTTTTCACATATCATTGAATCATATTGATAAGAATACAGTTTATTCTTGTCACATTCTATTCTCTCTCTTTGTGCTTTCCATTTGGTCTCAAGATCTTGGTATCCATAGTCAATTCTAACAAATTGGTATGGATCCATCACTTGATGGAAAAATTATTATCATTATATTATAATTAACTATGTTGATAGCTTACATATACTAAATTAATAATTATGGGTTAAAGGTGAGATAATAGATCTCATACAAGAGGGGAGATTGAACTCCCTCTGTCATGGTGGGGTGAACTATGAAGCCTCTAATTCCCACTAGGGGATACGTAGGCAGGGCTATCATGAACCCTCGAGGCTTAGGTTGTAGGTCTAGGAAATACCTTAAGCTTGGGACCAACACTCTTTTGTGCAAGCATGTGATTGGAAATAATGAGATGATGCCTCCATGGGAATGGAAAAGTATTGAAGTTAAAACTGTTAAGTTTCATGGAAGGTGCTTAATAGTTTAAGTTGGTAGATGTTAATAATGCAATTAAAAAAAAAAATTGTTCATGAGATGGGGATTTTATAGGTGATAGGTCTCTAGTAGAAATCTAGTAAGACACCTCCTGCTACAAAAATAAAAACCTAGGACATGCTTGGGAAATTCTTGACCATTGAAATTATTTGGTGACTTTCCCTGCTCTATTAATTGCAGTTAGAGAATATCCATTTTCTTAGCCTTCATCATAATTGGCACTTTTATATGTAGATATAAAACATGGTTCATAAGCATAGGAATGTACAGGTGCATATTTGGAGAATATATATTGACATCCAACGACTTCATTGTGATTCATAG
>VDFB02186501.1:0-28968 GCA_007258455.2 Sequoia sempervirens
AAGATGATTATGCCTTGCTTATAGACTCTTGAGCTAGTTCAATCTTGAGTATAAGATGAGAAGGCCTGGAATGGAAAATCGATATCTTGTTACCTTAAAAGATATTTGATTCCGCAATTGTTTGCAAATGGGGCGGGTTTCGTAAGAGGTTACCAGGGTAACCAAAGGTTGGGGGCCGGAACCTAGGAAGAAACACCGGGGTAACCTTTGCAACATTGTGATGACACTCCACCTAAAATAACAGTTTACCTTGTGTACTTAGCATATTTGATTGTCTAAAATCTGGAAGCAATGTAACCATTAAATAGTGTGTATTAGTGTCTAGGGTGAATAGGTTATGTCTAGGTAATCATATTACTATCTCCTAGCACGGGGGGTGGACCTACGGGTACCACATGGTTGGGTGGAACGTCCACCTTACTCCGTTGGGTCCCCAGTTTGTGATCATGGCAACGAGAGCTTCATGGATGGATAACTCGTACTTGGATACTTATGTGTACTTTCTTTATTGCATTATTTGAAATCTTGTATTGTAACATCCCTCAATTGTTTATGAGGTGAACATTTGTAAAATGTAATTGTAACTATTATTGAACTACCTCATCAGATGAATGAGTATTGTAATGTAAGAATCATATTTGTACTTTATACTATCTTGAATGGAGTTTAAATGATATGCAATGTTTACTTTTAAGTTTATGTTAATTAAATATGTGCAATGCTAAATACTAAAGTCGTCTATGGAAAACTCAAGTAGTGTAACATCGCGTAACTTAGTGAATGTATGCAACTAATTAAGTTAATATTATTATTTAAAAAAAAAATTATTTCTCTTTTATACACAATTGCAACATTCCTTAGATTATAGGCGGGGCATTACATTAGATGAGAACCATGTGTCAAAGATTAAATTTGTGCAACCAATAATTGATCCATAATTACAAAATCAACACTAACAAAGTCATGGACCTCCACAAAATCTAAATGCAATGAGCATACCAAGATTACCTATTTTTCAATATCATATGACTGAGTATGTCACATTGAATATTTTATATTGATTATAATTCCAAGAACTAGATACACATATACTTTTACATTTAATTTCATAAAATAGCATTAGTTTAAACACTTTATCATCCCCATATGTCATTTACTTTAATCTAGGCTAATCACACAAATACTTTACTTGATTTCATTCACTTAGCCTCGATTATATTAGAGAGTATATTTTCCCTTACAAATATAAATAAAAAACATCTTTATAGGGGATAAATAAATGTAAATAAACAATAATAATTAAATTATTTTAAATAAGAGAGGTTTTAGAAAATTATACTTGAAAAATAATAAATAATAAATAATAAAAGTAAAAGTGCACATTAATGTCAAATAATAGGAGGTTGATTTGATTGTCAAAAACCATTGTTATTTGATATTTGAAATTAGAAATGAGATGGATAAGTTGAGATGGTTATGCTTTGTGAGATTTGAAATTATGCACAAATTGAGGAGAAATCCATGCTTGTAGTTTTGATCTATGCACCTATGAATCTAAGCTAATATTTATGGTTCTAACATTCTTGTGTGACCTTAAACTTGGGGTATTTAGATCTTTGATACCTACAATAAAGTTTCTATTGTACTTGTAGATGTGATCCATAAATTGGGATAAATATTCCAAACAACTAGTCATCAACATATGGATTGAAAAAGTTTAAACTTTTCTACTCATTTACACCCACTTAAAATACAAATTTAAATGCAACATAACAAATAGAGAACTAGAAATATAAATTAAAAACAACAAAACATTGCAACTCAAACAAAAAGTGTAACACAAAACATAGTTCTATAGAAAACCCTTCAATTGGAAAGAATATGTGAAGGGTGAATAAGAAACCCTTGTACAACTATAAGACATTTATTACAAGTATTGTAAATTATTCATGGAATAATACAAGAACATATTCATGGATAACAACTCTTGTAACAACTCAAGCTACAATAATTGAATGGATAACAATCACCAATCCCTATGAAGAAATAGAAAACACCTATGGATTATACCCATCAACCAAAAAATTTCCCAATATAACCAATATTATTCATAAACAATAAACAATAGAAGGAAATATGATTCACAACTTCAAATAAATAAACTACCAATCATTCCTCCAATGAAAATAAAACCTACTACAACCACACAACACTCCCTAAATGGTTCCATGAACCATCAATGGGATGAGAATCTCATCTCGAGATAACAAAATAGCTAACTCTTGTTTTAATAGGCGTTATCCTCTCATGTTTATCTTAGTGCCATTGTGACCACTCTTATAATCACCATCACAAGGAGTCATCTTATTTTAATTCTCACTACCTCATTAGTTGTACCTTAGACACGCCTCCTTGTGTTTGTTTACATTGATTTTTTTCTTCACCTTTTTCTTTATCAAATGAGCATGTTGCTTCAAACCAAATATGTCCATTGTGATTATAATATCCTATTCCCCAAGCAAAAATCCTCCAAAAAATAGTCTTTCTTCCCTCCCTTGTAATGCCTTTAATGAAGAAAAAGTAGAGGGAGATAAATCATATGATGAGTTGCATATCTCAATCTCAAAGAAGATCTTAATGAGATCACTATCCTATTTTGTATAAAATTTACTATATTCCAACTAAAATAAAATAATATTCAAATATGATAGGTAATCATTAACCTTGTCAAATTTCAATAGATTAAGTGTACACAACTCATTATTATCATATAATCCCTAGACTCATCAATCTGAACAAGGAATTTCTTTAGCATATCTAATGAATGCCTTGGGCTTATAGAGTTTATATGGTGAAAACAAAGTTTAAGAATAACACAGGTTAGACAAATGCCTATGTATATATGTTCTGGATCATAGTGGGTATCTTTATTATCCTTCATAGAAGGTAATATTTAAATAATGAATACTTTTAAAATGTCATGTATAATCCACCATAAATCATTAGTTTTCAGTGCAATCTTAATAGATGTTTCCCAAAACTAAGCTGTAACACCCCTCCGTTTTGGCTCTTTGATCGGCATTGTTCTTCCCTGTTATGATTGTGTCTGATTATGCTTTGACTTTGGAACTAGGTTGCTTTTGATTGCAATTGTTATACAATGTGGATGTTATATTTCAATGTGATGTTATCCTGATGTTACCCTTATGGCATGTTTTGGATTAACTTAGAAGATATTTGATTTAACGATGTTTTATGCTGTTGATCATGTTATTGATGTTAGATGCGTCAGTTAGTGATATTGTATTGGTGAAGGGGACGGATTGTATCACTCGCTTGCGAGTGCCCTACGATTCTGAGATTTCCTCTTCACGGTGTGATTGATCATATTATGTATATATGCACGTTCGACATGCTCTTTGTTGCAGGTTGGCAGGTACATGACATCACTCCACCTGGTTTCCAGGTTTGAGCGTGTCCATTGACCAACGGAAATTGATTGAGAGATAGTAGCTAGGTTTTCTGTGTCAAGTCGTCACCCTAGCCATAGTGTGTCGTCGGGTTTGTAGTTGGGCTCAGTTATTGTATGTTGTTAGTTTCCTCCTTGGCTTTGTATTTAAATTGCAAGATAAAAGTGATTAAATGGCTTTTGAAATTTATAAATGATGATTGTTTCGTCTTATTGAAATGTTGGAAAATTAGTGATTAATTAATTAATTTAATTTAATTAATAAAATAATCTGATTATGAATTAGATTTATTTTATTGACTAATTAAATTAATAGGGTTAAATTAAATCAATTTGGTTGGGTTGGCATCTTTAGATTTTTGGATTAAATCAAAAATTAGAATTATGCTTTACATTTTACTTTTAGAAATAAAAGTTGAAAAGAATTTTATTTGTGAATTGTTAAATTCATTTGGTTAAAGAAATTTAATTGACTTTTGGTTGAAAATGAATTTTATTTAAAAGGATATTTTTGCAAAATGCATTTTGGAAATTGAATTGAATTTTTAAATTGCCAAAATAGAAAATATCTCCTTTTTGGCAATAAATTTTAGTGGGTGAGTCATTTTTAGGGTTTTGACAAATTTGGGGGAAAGATTTTGCATAAGGAAATTAGGATTTTATTTTCAATGGGATTTTTTGAAAATGGAGGATTGAAATTGGAGAGCAAAAAAAATAAATTGGAATGGTCTTGGAAAAATTGGTGGAAGGAAGATTGAACTGGTGGAGAAGCTGAATTCAAAAGCAAAGCAAGATCTCCATTGGAAGAATTCAAGCTTGTGGAGAAAAAAATCAGGTTCTTTACTTATTTTTCTTGATTTCTTTTGGTAGAAATTTAAAGTTTGTTCATGACTTATTTTGAAAGGTTCAACCTCTTGGAAAACTCTTCTTAATCTATTTGCAAATTCTAAAAACAAACCATTGTTGACATTTTAGGAGAGAAATTAAAAATTCTGGTAAAGAAAAAAAAAAAAAAGATTTCTTGTGTGAAATTTCGTTCTGGTTTTGGACGAAATTATTTTAAATAAAAATAAAATTTATTTGGTGGGGTGGGAAGACCAACCCCACCACCATCGTCCCGCGACCTGCCCCCACGAGGGCGGGAGCTGCGGGTGCACCAGCAGCTCCATCTGAGGAGGCGGGCACTGTGCCAGCTCAGGGCGCCTCAGAGTGGAGCCGTGTTGAACATGGTCGCGCATGGTAAACTAGGGGCTAGCGTGCGGGGCTTGACTTTCTCTGTGTTTAAATTTTTTGAAATTTCTTTTAATTTTAATTTAACTTTATAAATATTATCTTATATTATGTTTTATATAATATATATATAATATATAATATATAATATTATATATTATATATATAATATATTTAATATATATTAAATTAAATGAATTTTAGTATAAGTTCAAAATATATTTAAATTATGGGGATTTTAAATTATGAATTAATTGAAAAATATACCAATTATTTGATATATTTTATTTAATGGGAGTTTAAATTTATATAATTTATTTATATGCAAATTATATTTGGCATATTTAAATAATGTTAAATGTTTTAATTGGAATGTTAAAATGATCATGTGATTTTTATATTTGAAGAAATTGAGATTTTAAATAAATAGTCGTAATTTTAAAAAGAATTGGTTTCAAGTAAATTATTTAAATGTATATTAAAGACATAATTTGTATATGAAAAATAACAAGGAATTAAACATGATTAATTGAAACATATAAATTATTAGATATATTTTAATTAATGGGGTTTTAAATTATGTTTTGAACGAGAAATCTTGGAATCCTAAATGATCTTTTATGGGTACACATTTAGATGATATTTGAATATCGAAAATAGAACTTACTCTAAAATGATTATCGCATTGGTATTGGAGAAATGAAAGTTGATGTTGATCATGTGTATTATTTAGAATATTGAATTCGATTAATTAATTTATTTAATCCATGTTGTAATATAGATTAAATGATTTAATTAACATTTAGTTAAATTATTGATGTGAATTTGAATTCAAGACTAATTTAATTAATCTAGATGTCTATTTATCAAAACGTTCTAAGTATAGAAGACAATTGAGAAGCTTAGAGATAATGAATGACTTAGTTCAATCAGGTGGTTCTAATCTTTAATTATGGAACATAATTGAAGAGCTTAGGATTAACGAATGATTTATTTTAAATCAAAGGACTTTATTTGTCAAATGTGGATTTATTGATAATTTGACTTTGATTAATTATAGATTGAGCAAGTAGAGTATTATTATTGGTTTAAATTCTTTAATGTCAGCAAGAGGATTTATGTATATACTATTTAGTATAATTGATGGAATATGTTTTTGTTCAAGGAGAGACGAGTTTTAGTTGATTTACTTAATGCAGAGTTGAGATTAAGATTGAGTTGTATTATAGAAGTAACGAATGATTTCATGAATCATATGAGATTGAGTTGTTTGACTTATTGCTATAAGAGTAATTTTTTTAATCCAGATGTTTTATAAATCAAGTGGATTTACTTACAGTATATGATTGTGAAACGTAGAGTGATTGATTGGTTTAATTCCAGTTCGGTGATGTTATTTATTAAAATGTCTTGATTTTGGAATATGGTTGTGAAATTTAGAGTATGTGATCTATTTTTTGCATATTTCTATGTCATGAAAAGAAATGGGTTCGATTGATTGGATAAATGCAAGTCATGTAAACTGTGTTTGACTGGATTTAGGAAATTCGAACATTAGCGCATTTGGTTGCTCGAAATGCTTTTAGTGTTTATATGTACTTTCTCAATGTTGGGAGAATAGAGTAAATGTTGAAGTCTTCCAGATAGGAGTTCATGGATTGGTATGGGATTGTGGTACGTGAGTCAATTTTGATGTGTCATGGGAAAATGTGCATAGTTACACCATGTTGTTTCACCCAGTTTTCACGAACAGGGATAGTGTGTGTGTCTCCTTTGGATTAGGAGAGGGTTATGTAATTTGTGCCTCCTTTGGATGGAGTGGTATTTTGTATTTTGTTTTCCTCCAGTGTATGGAGTGGATTATGTGACCTTGTTTCCTCCCATGTTTGGAGAGGGCTAGACCTTGTTGCCTCCAGTGTTTGGAGAGGGTCTTGACCTTGTGGTCTTCAGTGTTGGGGTGAATATCCTTGTTTTGTTACCTCCTTGAAATGGAGAGGTCGTGTTATCTTGTTTCTTATTGTGGATTTCACCGTGTGGGTTGTCTTAGGAGAGTGGCTTGCAATGGGCGCCGCACAAAAGTGGTGCCAGGATAACCCTTTGTAAGTTGGTTAATTCAGTGATAACTAAATTAAACTTTTAGAAGCTTAGGTTGCATCAAACATTAAACAAGATAATTTGTGCCTCGCTCATGGGCCCAAGGGCTTGTTTTAGACTTGGGATGAGACGGGAAGGCCTGGAATGGCAAGATCATCTATCTCGTCTTCACGAGAGGTATTTGATTCCGCATGAGTGAGCATGGGTGCCGGGATTTCGGTAGAGGCCACCAGGATAACCCATGGTGGGGGCCGGAGCCTAGGAAGATTCCCAGAGGATATCCCTTGACGAGCTATGCGATGACACTCTTCCTAAGTCAACAGTTTGTACTTGATATTTGTGACATCTTGATCTATTCTATGTCTGGAAGCAATGTAACCTATGACAGTGTTGTGTGAGTCATACCTAGAGTTGTACGTATGACCATTCAGTCATGTGATGAGGTCTTGTATTTATTTCGTATTAGTTTTGTGTGGCCTCAGTGTCTAGTGGTAGATGGTCTTGTGTAGGAATTCCTGGTTACTATCTCCTAGCGGAGTGGAGTGGAACCTTTTGGATTCCACGTGGTCGGGTGGCATGCATCTTAATCCGTTGGTTCTTCTTCTTGTTCGTGTGGTCGTGATTTCTAGTTGGAGAGCTTGTGGGAATCAGTTTCTTCTCATGCCTTGTTCTCTCAGTTCTTATTGTATTTTATTACCCCTCAGTTGTTATCGAGGTGGAATTTGTAATATGTAATCATTTTGTTGGAATTACCTCATTCGGGGAATGAGTGTTGTAATCTTATTGTTTAAATATTGTTAATTGAAATCTTTTGGTATTTCTTATCCTTCGTTGTAAGTTATCTTGTATGGAATGTATGTTGTCTCATTTCCTTAAGTGATTAATGTTTCAGTTTATATTAATGTTTGTTGTTGTTTGGGTTTTAAAGTAATCTTTGTCTCGTGGCCTTAGAGGTTGTTGGCAATGTGTATTCATCTTCCATGTTATTTGTACTCAAAAAAAAAATTGGTGCATTTAAGTAGTGAATTGCAACTTCCTCTAGGGTTGCGTGGGGGCATTACAATAACTATGTCTCATTAATATAATGATCTTTTGAATACTTTTCATATTTAAAGAAGCTAAGATTACAAAACGTGAACATAATGCTAATACAAACAATAGACATGTTTGATCTTAAAAAACATTATAATTGTTCACAACTAAACTCAAATGAATTTCATATAAAAAAAATTTAATCTTTTGATAATTGAATTTCAAATCATATTTTTTTTAAAAGAATCTAAAAATATGATCTTATATCTAGAATTCTTGTCATACATAGAAAATAATTCCCTTAGAAGATATAATTCCCGTTTATAAAAAAAAAATACTCTAAAAAAAATCCAAAAAGCCAATCATCTTTGAACAAGTATGTAATCTCTAAACTCTACAAAGATTTTGTAACTACACCCATAGATGCCTTCTAACTATGACCATGATATATCTCTTATCATTTTCATAATAATCAAACTTTGAAAAGAAAATAAATTGTGACAAAACATATATTTAAGATATTGCCACTCTTTCACACCTTCACTTTGGAAAAGGACCAAAAACCTAGTAATTTTTGTGAGTTTGAATGCCATGTGATGTTAGTGATATAGTTCCATAATCTCATAAATAGTAAAATCCACAAGCTTAAGAAAGAACAATAATATGTGGTGGTGTGAAGAGATACCAAAAGATAAATATTACAAATAAGATGAATCAATATAAGAGTTGTTGAAGTGATAAAGAAGGCATATATAATTACGTCTATTTATGTATATTACACATATAAGATAGGCATGAACTAGTCATAAATCACATGTATGAGTAACTCAAAGGATATTGATAATGTGGGTACACTCTACCATCAAATTTTTATTAGCAACTAAACTAAGTTATAAAATCCTCAAAATGTCTAATTTATTGATGGATACAATATATGGGATGCCATCAAAATTTCTTAAAACTTATTTATTAACTAGGGAATTCAAACTATAAACTTCTACAATGCTTGGTGATTTTGGAGCGAGAGAGTGAGACCATAATACAACTATCTAGCCTTTCCCCCATCCAAAGTTTGGAAACATAAAATACAATCATTTCATAATTTTTTTATAGTGCTCAAGGTACTTGACCTATGTTAATACTTATTTTGGCATGCATTTTGTGGGGCCAATTATTTAACTTTATTATTTGGATTAAAAAGGTCTAGTTTGAACTTTGTAATTCTTGATAAAAGACTCCTTTGTTGAGATGCACTATCAAGCCCTCTTATAGGTTAAGTTATAATACTTTAGTTTGGAATTGGTTGAATTGGAAAGGAGTTATGGTCCCTGATTCAACTAAATTGTCTTGCTTATTTGAGAGCTTATATCAACACCCTTCTTAAGGACCTTATGTATTTTATTCAAATCCAACAATTTTAAAATGTAGAGGAGATTTTCCTATCAACATAGGGTTGTAAATTTCTTGGATTCAATGATGATATGATGATCTCCCCCTTAGATTTTTTAGATTCCATTAAACAAATACTAATTTCAACATCAAGGTAGATCCTTAGTGTGCTTAAATCCTCCCTTAAATAAATAATCAAAAGTTTAAAATGTGAAGAGGAAGCTTCTTATCTATGAACCATACAATTACAATATGTTCCTATATGAACTCCTTTTTATGTTCTTACATATTTAACTAATAACTCAAAGGAATTTTCATAGAAAAGTAGATCCTCCACTTTATTAGGAAAAATATTGAATTATACTTTTATTTTATTATTTGAATAAGACACAGTATTTTCTTTTTTATATATATACTTTTAAACAATAAAGCCTTTATTTATAATTCATTGATGAAACTAAGGATTGTGATGGTGTAAGTAAATTTTGAATATTAGAAATATAGCCATGATCAGATGTATATTCTTATGAACATATATCCTTGCAATAATTAATTTTGTTCAAAAAGATAATAAATAAAATTCTTTTTGATAAAAATTTAATAAAAGATGCACATTTCTTATAATAAGGACTTCTTAAAATTATCATGAATTCATCTATATAATTTGTAATCCTACTAAAAATATTTCATTCAAAAATTATAGAAAAAATCATGCATACTCCTCAAAATATCAAAAAAATCATTTTTTGATATTCAAATGAAAACAATCATGTATAAAATATATTAATTGAATTTTAAAAAATAAATTATTTTGATAATTTCATAAAAATAACTTTTAGCCTCATTAATCCAAATTCGACCTTACATTTCCACAACTAAAAGATGTGATACCATAATTATTGTATTAATTAGTTGTCCCATTATATATCTTTAATATGGAATGTCCTCTGATAATCTATCATCTAGGTTTGGCCTTTAATATGGAATGTTCTCCAATAGTGTATCATTTGGGGGTAATAGACAAACTGTGACACCCCTTCGTTTTGTTATGTTTTTCTTGATAGCTCAGATACTTTGTTAGACTTTATTTTATGTTATGGTTGTTCTATCGCTAACAGTGGAGCGATGATAGACTATATGGATGTGATGATACATTAATTGCATTGTGATTATGTTTAATATGCTTTGTGTTTGCATAGATGCTTAGTTGTGATGACATTGTTATATATGCTTATTGTAGTTTAATTGATATATTATCTCGTTAGTTGATGTGACATTGTATTGGTGAAGTGAACGGTATTGCATCACTCACTTGTGAGTGCCTTGTGATTTCCGTGATTCTCTCTTCACGATGTGTATGAATTATTATTTGTATACATGTACAACATTTTCTTTTGTTGTAGGTTTGCAGGTACAGGGCAACGGCTTCACCTGGTTTCACAGGTTTGAGTGTGTCCACTACTCAACAGTAATGTTGATTGGGAGATAGTAACTAGTTAACCTTGTCAAACCTTTACCCTAGCATAGTGTGTTGTCAGTCTGTATGTTGGTCATGTTCCTTATCCATGTTGGTCTTGGTATTTTATTTATCATGCAAGTTTAAATTGTAAGGATTAAATTATATGTTGTGATTAAGTATTTAATTAATATGGAGATTTTATTATAAATTAATTAATTTAATTTAAGTTATATTATAAAGTAATTTTAATTATTAAATTAATTGGGAATTAAAATAAATAAGTTATTTAATTGTAAATTGGATTAAATAAATTGTTTTTAATTTAAATGCATATTTGGGAAAAGATCTTAGAAATATCTTGGTTTGTTAAAGAAGAGATATTTGTTGTGTGAACTGGAAGTTAGAAGGATTTGTTTTCTTATTGTCTTAAAATTGATTTACGGAGAGATTGATTGAAATTGGTGAGAAAAGAGGAAGTTGTTTTCACGGGAAAAGAAAGACAGAGGTTTTTGGGAAATAAAAGAATTGTTTTGTGGTTTGAAGAAATTGTAGATCTTAGAAGCTTTCTGATAATTCTAGGAATCTAGTTTGTTATATTCTTGGTTGTGGATTGTTTCTGTTCTCTGAGAAGTGGCAATTCTTCTGGAGGAAGCTTTGGCAATCTTGGCAAATTGAAGATTACAGAGAAGCTGGACATCAATCCTCGAGGCAACAATTCTTCTGGAACAGGTTCCTTAATTGTTTTTGTGAATTTTGTTTTGAAAGAGTTATTTAATTATTGTAATGCAAATTGGAAAAGATTAGAAGAGGTTTTCATTATTGTAGAAGCTTTTGTTTTTAAAAGATTGTCATGAAAATTGAACCTCTGTAGAAAACAATTTAGACCCTCTGTGTAAATTGATCATTTGAAATAGATTGATACCAAAGGAAATTATAGATCTGTAGAAACTTCTTCTTGTGGAAATTGAATTATTATTCTATAGAAAATTTCTTATTAAAAAATATATATATAGATCTTTTGAAACAATCTTTGTTAAGTTTATATATATATATATATATACACACATATATATATATATATATATATATATATATATATATATATATATATATATATATATATATATATGTATGTATATATATGTATATATATATATTTGTGAATTTCATATATAGCACTAAGTTGTGAAAATTCTCTGTAGAATTTTTTTTTTTTTTTTTGGGATTGTGAAATCATCCATACGACGATATATATTAAATCGTTGTATTTTTGTTAAAAAGAAAGAAGTTATGTTAAGGCCGCAGGGGCTACCCTAGAGCCACCCCTAAGGGGGACGACTGTGGAGGCAGTTGGCGCTGCCTTCACAGGTAGCGTACAGACTGCCTACACAGTCATACCTCGTTAGGAGGTCCGACTGTGAACAACACCAGTACCGTATATGGTCCGCTCAGATTCTGTAGAGTTCAATTTTGTTTGTATGACATATATATATATGATATATATTATATATATGATATATATGATATATATAATATACATATATTATTTAGAATATATATTATATATTATATATATACATATATATAGTTATAATTTCTTGTGTTATTTTTTATATATATTATATATTTAATATATATAATATTTATATATATATATATATATTAAATATATTTATATATATGATATATATATTATTTAGAATATATATTATATATATTATATATAGTTATAATTTCTTGTGTTTTTTTTATATATATTATATATTTAATATATATATATTAAATATATTTATATACGGGTAATTTAAAATGCATTGTGATTATATAATGATGTTAACGAAAAAAGGTATAATTGATTTTATAATTAAGTAATATATATTTATAAGTATATATATAATTTTATTTAATTGTATATACACATATTGAATATATTTATTTAATGTTTGTGTATTACAATAAATATTTGCAAGCATGATTAATTAAATTAGAAATGACTGGTTATTTCTATTAAAGAAATTGAGTTAATTATTATGAGTACTTGTGAAACTGGAAGTTGAATATTTAGGTTGATTCGTTGTTGATTTATAAATTGATATTGTGTTTTGGAAGAGGTATTTAAATATGAGATATTGATCTATTGGATTTAGGAAATCCGAATAATAGTGATTTTAATTACAAGAGTTGTTTATTTTAACTTCAAGTGTTTCTGTATTTTTGTAATGGGGGGAAGTATTTGTTATTGTGAAAATCTAAGTTTTCCAGAGATGTAAATTGTGAAAGGATTGTTGTAAATTTAGTTCACCCTTTGAGATTTCCTGGGGTAGTGCATGTAGTCGAATTCAGTATTGGACATTCGTAGGGATGTGTTATCTCTCGTGTCATGTTATTATTAGTTTGTGCACTGTCTGTCCTTGGGTTGTAGTATGAGTTATTGTGTTGTCTATAGGGGACTGGATTTCAATGAGGCTTGGGACACAAGTGGTCCTAGGACAACTCGTGTGGAAGTCAGTGTAATCAGTGGAAATTAAATAACCTACATTATGGGAATGGGTAGTTAACATATTTAACTTGATAATTAGCCTCACTCATTGGCTCAAGGGCTTGTGTTAGACTTGAGATGAGTCGGGAAGGCCTATAATGGCAAGATCATTATCTTTTCTTCTTGAAAGATAATCAATTCCACACTAGTGTGCATATGGAGCCGAAGTTCGTAATAGGTTACAAGATAACCCAAGATGGGGGCAGAGACCTAGGAAGATCTCCTTAGGATAACCAATGCAACCTTTGTGATGACACTCCTCCTATGACAATAGTCAATTGTATTATACAATAATTGTTCTTGATTTAGTGATTCTAGAAGCAATGTGACCTTTTGTTTTGTGTGTACTAGTACAGTGTTATTTTTTATATTGCCTATGTCTAGAGGTAATAGGTTTGTCTTGGTTACCTTTTACTATCTCCTAGCATGGGGGTTGGTCCTATGGGTACCACATGGTTGGGTGGCGTGCACCTTACACTGTTGAGCTTTCTCTTCATGTTCGTGATGGCAAGATCTTCTTGTTCAAGGAGCTCATGTGGTTCTATGGATTTGTACTTCTCTTTCTTCATTGTAATTGTGGGACACTATGTAATTGTATCCTCATTTGTATCGAGGAGAACCCTTGTGATATAATTGTAACATTATGTATGATCTATTCATCGTTGGATTAAATGGTATATATTTTTTATATGGTGTTGTATCTATGGAAATATGCTCATTACATTTCTATGTGTTAGACTTATTTTGAAATGGATTACTACTTTTTTGTATGTTATTATCATGAGTTAATTCCATATACTATGTTTTAGAATAATTTTGTAAGTTTTTGGAATTCACATGTAGACGAGTTGTGTGGCCTAGAGGATGTATGTGTTAGAGTAGTTTACTTCACTCGTCATTGTTACTCTTTTTAAGGAAAAAAATTAGTTGTGCTTCCGCAGTGTTGCATCGTCCTCTAGGTTGCGGGACAGGGTTTTACACAAACTAGGTTTTCCTCTAATTTAGGAAGACATATTTTTGTCCATTTTGATCATATATAATATTGGGAAAAAATTAAGGTTGTTTGTCTATAAAATTTGACTAATTTCTTACTTCATAAAATCTTTTGTAAGAATGTTTATTTGATGCAATTGTTATTTTTCATTATTATTTTTTTGATGTATGAAAATTTTTAGAGATTTTTTTTTTGAAACTCATGAAATTTTAAAATAATTTGTTTAAAAAGAAATATTGTTTTCAAATTACTATTTTCACATTGATATATTTGGGTGGTTAATCATATTTTTATATTAAAATATAAACACATTTTTTAAAAATCATATACGATTAACATTTAAGATCACACTCAATAATTTAGTGTGTAAATAAAAAAAGTAATAACATTACACACATTAACCATTATCTTACATAAACAAATCCACCTTCCTACCCAGTTGTGTTTTATTCTTTTTTTAATCAGCCACTATATTTTTCTTTTTAAAATTTGCTTTGAGGGGGTCTCTTCATATTTTTTCTTTTTTAAAGATGGATGGTTGTCCCACCCAAGGCTTAAATTTGATGATGGGTCATGCTTGTCAAGTAAATTTTTATAATAGTTATCCAGTCATAATTGTCTTTAAATACTAAGGCATACTTTATTAAAAAATCATATACTAGATATATACAATTATTAACTCTTCTTCTTCAAATTTTATTTGTATTTTATAAAAAAGATAAATACATTCATATAGTCATCAAATATAGGCCTTGGTCCCACTCTCATTGGTTGCAAGTTGTGTCCAATGTTTGCTTTAAAACATGATAATGGAATCAATGTCTACAAAATGTCAAACGTAGTTCAGAGGACTCTAAAAATGCATTGAAAAAAAAAGAAAAGTAGATGTAAGTGCAATCTAAAAAATTTGGATTTCTTTATTAAGAGTTTAACTAAAGAATATTTTTTGCTTTAAATGTATACTCCCTTAAAATATTGATAAAAACAAAAATATCAATATCTATATAATCTAACAAATTTGGATTTCTTTATTAAGAATTTAACTAAAGAATATTTTTTTCTTTAAATGTATACTTAAGGCTTTCTCCTACTATTCCCACCCAACCCTGGATATAGATTGGGGTGGGTGAGACAAGAGAGAAGGTACTTGGTTACATTTTTGTTTGATCCCATGGGGTTGGGTGGCAAACGGATGCAAAGAAATACCTATTTTCTATACCCAAGTGTACATACATTTGGGAACAAATAGAGGTGATGGGTTGCAATTCGAGGATTCATAGCAGCAGGTTAGATTGCACCCTGCAACTAGAGAGAAACTAGGGAATTTTAGAACTATAAACTAGACTTTCTAGTGCCAGTAACAGATATTGATTAACTAGGGAATTAAAACTATAAACTTATACAATGCTTGGTGATTTTGGAGCTAGAGAGTGAGACCATAATACAACTATCTAGCCTTGCCCCCTATCTAAGGTTTGGGAACATAAAATATAATCTTTTCATATTTTTTTATAGCGCTCAAGGTACTTGAGATGTTAATAATTATTTTGACATTCATTTTGTGGGGCCAATTATTTAAATTTTTTATTTGGATTAAAAAATTCTAGTTTGAACTTTGTAGCTCTTGATAAAAGACTCCTATGTTGAGATGCACTATCAAGCCCTCTTATGGTTCAAGTTATAATACTTTGGTTTGGCATTGGTTGAATTGGAAAGGATCCATGGTCCCTCATTCAACTAATTTATCTATTTTATTTGAGAGCTTCTATCAACACCCTCCTTAAAGACCTTACATATTTTATTCAAATCCAACAATTTTAAAATGTAGAGGAGTTTTTCCTAGGTTGTAAATTTCTTGGATCCAATGATGATATGATTTTCTCCCCCTTGGATTTTTTAGATTCCATTAAAAAAATATCAATTTCAACATCAAGGTGTATCCGTAGTGTGCACAAATCCTCCCTTAACTAAATAATTAAAAGTTTAAAATGTGAAGGGGAATTTTCTTATATATGAACCATACAATTACAATATGTTCCTTATTATATGAGGATGTGAACTCCTTTTATGTTCGTACATATTTAACTAATAACTCAAAGAAATTTTCAAAGGAAAGTGAGTCTACTTTATTAGGAAAAATTCTTTAATTATAATTTTATTTTACTATTTGAATTAGACACGATATTTTCTTATTTTTGTTATACTTTTAAACAATAAGGCCTCTATTTATAATTCATAATTCATTGATGAAAATAAGGATTATGATGGTGTAAGTAAATTTTGAATATTAAATTATAACCATGATCAAATGTATATTCTTATGAACATATATCCTTGCAATAATTAATTTTGTTCAAAAAGATAACAGATAAGATTCTTCTTGATAGAAATTTTATAAAAGATCCATATTCCTTATGATAAAGGACTTCTTAAAATTATCATGAATTCGACTATATAATTTGTAATCCTACTAAAAATACTTCATTCAAAAATTATAAAAAAAGATCATACATACAACTCAAAATATCAAAAAAAATCATTTTTTAATATTTAAATGAAAACAATTTTGTATAAAATATATTATTTGAATTATTATAAAAAATGAATTCATTTGATAATTTCATAAAAAAAAACTTTTAACCTCATTAATCCAAATTCAACCTTACATTTCCACACCTAAAATATGTGAGACCATAATTATTTTATTCATTAGTTATCCCATTATATCTCCTTATTAACACATGATGATATCTATAATATGGAATGTCCTTCGATAATCTATCATCTAGGTGTGATCTTTAATATGGAATGTCCTTTGATAATATATCATCTAGGTTTGATCTTTAATATGGAATGTCCTCCAATAGTATATCATTTGGGGGTAATAGACACACTAGGTTTTCCTCTAATTTAGAAGACATTTTTTTGGTCCAATTTGATCATATATAATATTGGGAAAAAATTAAGGTTGTTTGTCTATAAAATTTGACTAATTTCTTACTTTATAAAATCTTTTATAAGAATGTTTATTTGATGCAATTGTAACTTTTCATTAATTTTTTTAGATGTATGAAATTTTTAAGAGAATTTTTTTGAAACTTGTGAAATTTTAAAATAATTTGTTTACAAAAAACTATTGTTTTCAAATTACTATTTTCACAATATATTTGGGTGGTTAATCATATTTTACATTAAAATATAAACATATATTTAAAAAATTATATAAGATTAACATTTAAGATCACACTTAATAATTTAGTGTGCAAATAAAAAAATGTAATAACATTATACATATTAACCATTATCCTACATAAACAAACCCACCTTCCTACCCAGTTGTATTTTATTCTCTTTTAATCAACCACTAGAAATGTAATAACATTATACATATTAACCATTATCCCACATAAACAAACCCACCTTCCTACCTAGTTGTATTTTATTCTCTTTTAATCAACCACTATATTTTTCTTTTTAAAATTTGGTGTGAGGGGGTCTCCATATTTTTTCTTTTTTAAAGATGGATGGTAGTCCCACCCAAGGCTTAAATTTCATGATGGGTCATGCTTTTCAAGTAAATTTTTATAATAGTTATCCATTCATTATTGTCTTTAAATACTAAGACATACTTTATTAAAAAATCATATACTAGATATATACAATTATTAACTCTTCTTCTTCAAATTTTATTTGTATTTTATAAAAACATGGAATGGATAAATACATTCATATAGTCATCAAATATAGGCCTTGGTACCACTCTCATTGATTGCAAGTTGTGTCCAATGTTTGCTTTAAAACATGTTAATGGAATCAATATTTAGAAAATGTCAAACGTGGTTCAGAGGACTCTAAAAATGCATTCAAAAAGAAAAGAAAAGTAGATATAAGTGCAATCTAGCAAATTTGGATTTCTTTATTAAGAATTTAACTAAAGAATATTTTTTTACTTTAAATGTATGCTCCTTTAAAATATTGATAAAAACAAAAATATCAATATCTATATAATCTAACAAACTTGAATTTCTTTATTAAAAATTCAACTAAAGAATATTTTTTACTTTAAATGTATACTTCCTTAAAATATTGATAAAACCAAAAATATCAATATCTGTATAATTTTTATTTTTTTTTATATTAAAATTTTGACTAAATATTAAAAAAATCAAATATCTTTCACAAATAGAATTATATCTTAGAAAGAAGAGTCACTTGTCCTTATAAACCAATAAAATTAAAATAAATATAAAAAGATGAAAGAATAACTGATTTTGGAAGAGATTTGGGTTGACCTAATCCACAAAAGTAAATCACGTTGATCTTAAAAGGTATTTGGTGGGTTAGATGGTCACGTCTCCACCTTTTTTATACACTTATAATCTCTTTTTACCATTCAAAATAATAATGCATGTATGGACTTGAGGCGATGCTATAAAAAGGTTTAGAAAACATTTTCCTTTTCACATTTAAAAAGATCGAACTTTCTATTATTTAAAATTTTAAAATATTATTTTAATATATATACTTCTAAGTGAAAGTTTTATGTGAAAATCGTTTTAAAAAAATATATATTTATTTTTTAAATTTAGTATTCCATTTTATTGTCTCTAGTTATTAAGATTATGTTTGTTTTCTATTATTTGATGTAATGATTATTAAGATTATGTTTGTTTTCTATTATTTGATGTAATGATATGTTTAAATTTATATTTTATAATATAAATAACTTTTTTTATAATTGGATATTTATTTTGATTTTGATTTTTCATCTTTTTATCACTTCAAACGTTATTACGCTTGTAATCTTGTTCTTAATGTTTGGAAATTGTTTTTTTCTATTTCAAATTTTGTTGTTTAACCTTACATCATATGTAATCTTTATCTCACATTCAAATAGTCTCTAATAACCAAATTGAAGATTAATAAATGATGGTCAAAATAGCAATGAAAACATAAACTAATAGAAATACTTTAAAATATGTGAATAATCCATAATGGCCCTTGTAATTGCCATGAAAAGCATCTTTACATGTGGATATTAGGCATTTCGCCATGGGAGTACATATCTAAAGCTACAAGCTAATCAAGGATAATTAACGAGTCAACAAATACGAACTCAATTATTGCTAAAACACTCAAATTTTACAAATATGAACCCAATTATTGCTAAAACACTCAAATTTTAGAAATACCATGCCATTTATAGAGAGTATGCCTTTATGGAATAGTTTTCCATAGAAAAACAATTACAAGATTTATAAATAAGAATTTACAAAAGGTTCCTACCTTCAACCTACTACTATTGACAACAAATACCATGCAATAAACACTTGGAAGTAGGAATTTTGCAAAAGATGAAAAATCAAGGAAGAAGATTTCCATTTATAACAAATGAAAAATATTTGGATCGCGTGCTTATTTATAGTTTTTCATTTTCATTTAACCATTTGTGTGTGTGTGATCAAAACAAGATAGGAGTCCACAATAGAGAATCAATTAACAAGATGACTAGGCAATTGCAATAACTAAAAGAAAAAAATTATTAATTAGTATGATGACAAGAATTAAAAAGAAAAGTGCACTACAAATCGCATTCAATGTTAATATTAGAAATTACAAACAATTTCAATTATTTAAAAAATCACATTAAATGATTGATTAATTATAAAAGAGACAATTGAAAAGATAATTTTTTCAAAAATAATATTAAAATTCTTTTACATAAAACAAAATTATATAAATATAATACATGCTCCAACTTATATTTATTTAATATACAAATACAAATTTAATCAAAAATAAGAATTATTAGAATTCAAAAACACATCATTAATAAAATATCCTAGATTGACATTACCCACACTCCATTCTTACCAATCATAATCAAAATTCCTGAAACAATAGACTTCTCCCAATTCTATTGAATTGTGTGGAGGATAAGCTGACAACAAGAACTATCATTTTGTAAGGTAACGGGAAATGATTTGGCTTGTCAATGCTTACCACCCTATAACCAATCATTAAATTTAATCCACTAAAATCATCTTCTCTAAGCTTGACATGTGTCCATTCAGCGGCTCTAGAGGATCTAATAAATTCTTGTGGGGACCATTTTCGCATCTTTTAGATTACATTATTTCTTTCTGTCGTGAAAAATTATAATTTATGAAAGGCTTAGAATGCATGTTTCTAAAGATTCTATTATTTATTTATTTTTTAAATATTAAAATAATACTCATACGTCCCAATCTAGAGTTGAAAGTGAGAAGAAAGAACCACTTTAGTGGGCAGTACGTAACTTCTTAGTATCACCACATCATCATTATTATTATTTATATTATTTCCTTGTTTCAACTTTATAAATGGGAAATTATCTTGTGGATCTCAACTTCATATGTCACGGTTGTTAGAGGATGTTATGTATCTTCTAGAAAATAAGAGTTTTGAAAATGAGTAGGTTATGAAAGACCTCTTAATATTATATAAAGATTTGGAAAGATTTATTAATGATGGTCAATAAAGAAATAATATCCAGGAGTCGACAATCTAGGGGTTCAAAACATACAATATAACTGCTTCTAAAAAGGAATAAGAAACGGTTAGAGAACTGTAGACTCAAGGCAATTTAAAGTTAAAGTGTTTGAAAGAGTTCTAAAGATTACCATTGTTTATTCCTATAAAAACACTGTGGCAACTTTCCTTGCTACCTGAACACCCAGTTTTGGGATCCAGGCCTACACTAGAAAAATCTTTAGGGTGACTAAAAAGGCCCACATCCTTTCTTATAAGAAGATATGAAGACACAATGTTAATACTTATTGTATATGTATTTTGCATTGTCAATTGTTTAACTTTGTTTCTTGGATTAAACATGTATAGTTTGAACCTTGTAGTCCTTATAAAAAAATCTTATACTAAGATGCACTATCAAGCCCTCTTAAAGCTTAACTTATAATGCTCTTGTTTAGAATTTGGTTGAATTTCAATTATTATTTTTTGAGAGCTTCTATAAATTGCTTTTTTTGTCTTGATCCCTCATACAAACCTTAGGTATTTTATTCAAATAAAAATAATTTAAAACATAGAGAAATTTTCCCCTATCAATCTAGAGTTGTGAATTTCTTGAATCTTAATAATGACATAATTTTTTTCCCCTAGATTATTTTATATTCCCCTAAACAAATACTAGTGTCAACATCAAGGTCTATCCTTAATGTGCTTAAATCCTCCCTTAAATAAATAATCAAAGGGATAATATGTGTAGTTTAATATTCTTATATGCGACACCCAACCATATGAGGATATGGACTCCTTTTTATCTATATCACATAATGATTTAATGCTTTAGTTGTTTAATTTTTGTGTTGGATTAGCCACTTCATTGGCATGATTAAAAATATTGCTTTCACAACTATTTGTTATTCAAACAAACTTAACTAATAATTAAAAGAACTTTGCAAAGGAAAGTGGGTCATCAATCTTACTAATAGAATTTGAAATGCCTTTTTTAAATTTATTGTTTGAATTAGACACAATTTATTGTTTTTGTTGTGCTTTTGACAACAAAGTCTTTGGTTGGAATTTATTGTTGAAAATAGTGGTTGTGTTGGTGGCATAAATAAAATTTGAATATTGAAACATGCCGATAATCAAATGTATATTCTTATAAACACCTATTCTTGCAATACTTGATTTTATTTTAGATAACAACAATTAAGCTATATCTTGATAAAAATTTAAATAAAAAGATGTATATTTCTTATATGAAACTTTTTTTTGAAATTTCCATGAATTTAATATAATTATTCTAAAATTCCAAAAAAAAGATTATACATTCAAATCCAAAATATTAAGAAATTCATTTATTAATATTCAAGTGAAAACTAGATCGCATATAAAACTTATTACTTAAGTTATCATAATAATAAAATTCCTAAATTGCTCTGATAATAAATATAACATAAAAGAAATCCTTAAATTGTTTCATTTTAAATTTAAATTCAACCTTGAATTTTCACACCTAAAAAATCCATTATCTTAATTATTTCATTCATTATTTATCCAATTATATTTATGTATTAACGTGTAATAGACAAAATAGGTTTTCCTCTAATTTAATAATATACATGTTCTTGGGTCTTCTTTTTTTCTTGACATTGATAGCATTAGGCCAAAGCCAAGATCACTTTTCCATAAAGTTTGACTATGTTTTATTTGATAGAACCTTATATAACAAGGTTTATTTAGTGTAATTATCATATCGTTCATGTAGAAAAAAAAATTTAGATGTAGGAATTTTTTTAGAAAATTTTTTAGGAGATTTTTTTTTTTAATGGAGGATTTTATATCATCTACAAAAAACTTTTAGCTATCTGATGCAAGAGCACGAGCCTTTGGGTTGAAACCTTTTTGGCTAAGTGTCAAGGATTGAGGGGTATCCATTCCACCAAATTCGCTTGGGGCATGATCCTAACCTCATCCCTTATGATGTCAAAGCCTTGCACTCAACAAGACTTGATTCTTGATGGGCTTATTAAGAACCATTCAACTTCACCAATAGATCAAAGACTCATTGACTTCTAACAAAAATTTGAACTAACATGTTCATTACTTTTATTATTAAATTATTGTTTTAATAATAATTATGCTTTTCATAAAAAAATATAATATTTATTTTTATATTTTCTTATGATTTAGATATATAGTTCAAATGAGTATATATCTTCATGGAATGCAAGTTATAATTAATTTTTGCTATAGATAATGATAAATGAAAATAATTTATATAAATAATCAAAATTGATCCATGATATTATAAAAATACAATAAAAAATAAAGATAAAGAAGTGCAAGCATAGCTTGAAAATCTAGATCTTCTTATTCATGACAAACTTCTAATTTAAATGTGTACTCTCTTATAACATTATAATATGATATGTTAATACAAAAATTAATTTTATATATATTAATGGACAAAATCTTTAATTAAATCTCAAAAATAAGAATACCAAAAATGCCAAACATCTCTCCCTCATAAACCATTAAAATATGAAAAATTATAAAAAGAATAGAAATGATTTTGGAGGTGACTCAATTTATAAAATTTAATCCACAAAAAAGGCGTTAACTCTCCTTTCTCAGTTTTGCATGTGTTGCATTGTTACGTCTCTTTGATGGATCTACTAAATTTATTTTTATTATACTAACATTGCCACGTGTCCACTATTACAATTTTGTACGTTTATAGTGTTTTTTCCGTGCAAAGTAATAATGCATGTGTGGACTTGGGGATGATGTGTAGATATAGAAAAGATATTTTTAGATTTGAAAATATTGAATTTTCTATTACTACTTTTTAAAGAACAAATATTATATATATATATATGTGTGTGTGTGTGTGGACTTGGGGATGATGTGTAGATATAGAAAAGATATTTTTAGATTTGAAAATATTGAATTTTCTATTACTACTTTTTAAAGAACAAATATTATATATATATGATGTCTGCAGGGTCTGGGGAGGTTTTTGCCTCCCCCTAGCGTAACCCCCTCTCTAATACAGATAAGATTCGTGATCTGCATGTGGCACATGGGGATGTGGCGTTTGTGTCGTGTGATTCCAATGCACTTTTTGGGTCTCTTGCTAGTGGGGACAATGGCAACCTTAAGGGTGTTGACTCATCCAAGGAGTGCTGGAAGAATATCCTTACAAGGACTAGAAATAAAGCCCTTGAGACAATCTGTCCTGAAATTGTTCAGACGGAGGAAGGAACAGAGCTTTTCCTACCGAATACGATCATGGATGAGGTTGCTTCTTTGCTATACCTTGCTTTGGTGGGAATATTTTTGGCTTTTAGGGTGACTATCGATATGGTCCGTAGATGGGCTAACGCTCGATGGAAGTTGAAGGGTAGTGTAACTGTCTCGACAATGCCTGGTGGTATTTTCCTTTTCAAATTCATGTCAAAGGAGGATTTGATCTATGTTCTCTCAGGCACATGGGCTTATGGTAAACATTTTCTGACTTTGGCTAAATGGAAGTCGGGGTTTGACCCGTCTGCTAAACTCACTCGTATGGCTCCTACTTGGGTTCGGTTACTGGGCCTCCCATTGGAATTCTGGGATGAAAGGATTTTTCGGTGGATCGGTAACTCCTTTGGCAGTTTTGTGGTGGTGGATGCGGTCACTTTGGCTAAATCCAGGTTAGTCTTTGCTCATTTTTGTGTTAATGTCTCCATTAACAAAGCTCTCCCCAACTTTATCACCCTCAAATCTAAGTGAGGAAAATGGACTCAAGCCCCCTGGTTTATGAGAATCCCACCTTGTTTTGTCAAAAATGTGGCAAACAAGGTCATATTATTGTGGACTGCAAGGTTATAACACCGAAGGAACCCTTACCTAAAGGGAAAAGTCCATCCCGCCCCTTTGATAAGGAGGAGAATCATACAGATCCCAATGCCAATAATTAGGGGGAGAGTATTAAAATCAATGAAATGGATGATTATCCGTTTACTGATGGATTGTATGAAATGATGAAATCCCCTGACCCTAGGGTTAAGTCCAAGACTAATAGTGAGGCTAAGAGGATTTCCCCATATTCCTTGGAGGAAGAACTCTCCCCTCTCAAGGATTTGGGTCTAGTGGCAGGTCCTTTTGCCTCTGATGGTGAAGGAAAGGTTTTCATGTCTCCTTTGTCCTCTGCTTGCATGAACTTGGGGAACAAGAAATTGGGTGTTGTTGTCGACCAACCTCTGAGCGTGGCTTTGACGGATTCTGCTGTTACTACCTTGCAGAAGGTGGAGTTTGGGTTAGTTACCCCTACAAAGGCGAGTAAGGAGGCTGATACCTCGTGCATCTTCTCTTCCCAACAAGTTGGTGTGGAGGATTGTGTTGGGGAAGTAACCAAGTTTTTCATTCTTACTTTGAACACCGAGTCCTTTTCCTCTAAATCTCAGGTTGATGGGGATAACTTGGAGGATTGGAAAGCTCAAAAGAGGAAAACAAGAACCAAGAAAGTGGATGTGGGAATTGATAATAGAGTCGAAAGACCTTCAGAGAGACTGTCAAGGCATAAAGCCACTACTGGGGATATTGCCAACGGTTGGCAATCAACCCTTGATTCAACCCATCATAATAAAAAATGAAGTTCCTTTCATGGAACATGTGGGGACTGAATAGTCCTCAGAAATAGTTTTCTCTAAGACAATACATTTTTTTATCTTAAAATTGATGTCCTTTTGTTGTAGGAGGTTTAAATTACTTACTAGACTTTTTCTTTAATTGTTAATAAAATTTGGTCGGGCTCCACTTTCTTCTATAGTGAGGTGGATGGTGCCTCTAGTGGTATTGCCACCATGTGGAATTCTGCTAAAGTTGATGGGGAAGCTTTTGTGTTCTCTCATAGTTACCTTGTTGTGACCCTCAAAGCTAATAATCACACATGGCACTTGTTCAACATCTACACCCCCAATTCTCAGGGAAGAAGAAAGAGTATGTGGGAGGAAGTTTTGTCTTTAATGTCGATTGACAAAAATCCCTTGTATATGGTGGCAGGGGACTTCAACTCCCCTTTGTTCCCTTCAGAAAAGCTTGGTGGGCTTATGGAATACAATGACAACATGATTGATCTGTCAGACTTCATCAGTAGGTATGGGCTGTTTGATTTGGAGTTGCAAGGTAACCCACTCACTTGGTCTAACAATAGGAAAGGTAACCACCTTATCTACGTTCATCTAGATAGGGTTCTAGTCTCGGTGGGTTGGGACTTGGGGTTCAATGCTACTCTTAGTTCCCTCCCTAGAACTGTTTCTGACCATAGCCCAATTCTCCTCTAGTGGATAAATAAGTCATTATTTGGTCCTCACCCCTTCGGATTTGAAATTATGTGGATGACATATCAAGATTTCAGAAAGCATATTGAGAATTGGTGGAGCAATCTGATTCAGGGATCTGCTATGTACAAAATTTCCCAAAAACTTGATCTTATTAAAAAGGAAGCTAAAGGGTGGTCTAAAGCTACCTTTGGTGACATCTTTAAGACTAAAAAGATGATTGGGGATAAGCTTGAGGGTGTTCAAAATCTTATGGCTAAGGGATTTCTCCTTCAACCTTTGCATGAGGAGGAGGAAAATTGGAGGAGGAAATGGAAATATATTTTAAGCAAAGAGGAAATATATTGGAAGCAAAGATCTATGGTTCAATGGTTGAAAGAGGGTGACAGGAATTCAACCTTTTTCCACAGAATGACCTACATGCATAAGAAAAGAAACAACATTAAATGCCTGATGAATGAAGACAACCAAGAGGTCACAGAGGCTGATAAAATTGGAGAAATAGTGGAACACTACTTTAGATAGATTTACTTGGACACTGGTAGCTACCCCTCTGTTGAAGTTCAGGACAAACTTCTGAGCCACCTCCCTTCTACCATCAGTGAGGAGGATAATTTACAACTCTACGCCCCTTTTTTCGGAGGAGGAAGTCAAGATGGTTGTGTTTTCTATGGGAACCTATAAAGCCCCAGGGCCTAATGGTTTCCCCCAACTTTCTTTCAAGAATACTGGGACATTGTTAGCTATGATTTAATCATAGTTGCCAGAGACTTTTTTCAGAACTAGTAAACTGTTAAAAAATTTGAATAATACCTTCATTGTTTTAGTCCCTAAAACACAAGAGCTGAAGTGTATGGCCAACTTCAGGCCTACAAGTCTTTGCAACACTATTTACAAGATCTTTTCCAAAGTCCTTATCAACCGGATTAAGTCACTGTTGGACAAGATTATCAACAAATGCCAAAATGGATTTTTTCTAGGAAGACAAATCCTTGATGTTGTTATTACAACCCACGAAATAATCCACTCTATAGAGAAAAAGCAAGAATCAAGGTATGGCTTTCAAATTAGACATTTCGAAGGCTTATGATAGGGTTAGATGGAAATTTTTGTATTCGGTTCTTGCTAAATTTGGGTTCAATGATAAGGTGATTTGAATTATTAGAGAGTGTGTGGAGTCAGTCCATTATTCTATCTTGGTCAATAGGATTACTTGGGGTTTCTTCAAAGCAGGAAAATGCATTAGACAAGGTGACCCTCTATCACCATATTTGTTTATTATGGTTGTTGAAGTCCTTGGTAGGAATTTTCTATCCTTGCTTCACTCTAGGAAAATTCAGGGAATTAGAGCTGCCTCCACCCTCTGTTCTTAGCAATTTGTGGATGACACCTTCCTTTTTGGAAAATCTTCTGTGGTTGTGCTAGAGAATGGAAAGGCCTCCTTCATGAATATGCCAATGCCTTTGGGCAATGTATAAATTATAATAAAATTGGTATCTATTTTTTCAACACTAAAGTTGATCTTCGAGCTAAGATATTATCTATACTAGGCTATCAAAGTGCTACTCTTCCAAGGACTTACCTTGGTTTACCCCTCACTGTGAAGGAGGTTACTCACAATTTTTGGAATAATATTTTAGAGAGAATGCAAAAGAAACTTGTTGGTTGGAAGGGTAAACTCCTTAATAGTGTTGGAAAATTGCAACTACTCTCAGCCTCCCTCCAAGGGATCCCAGTCTACTTCCTCTCCCTCTTCAAGATTTTGGGTTCCATGGCTGAAAAACTTGAAAAAATCTAAAGATCTTTCCTTTGGACTGGTATTGAAGAGAAAAAAAAGGGTAGCTCTTGTGAATTGGGATACTGTCTGCCATCCTAAAAGCCAAGGGGGTCTTAGGATTATAAAGATCACTAATTTGAACAAAGCCCTCATCACCAAGGTTGGTTGGAATCTTGTGTTGGGGAAAGTTGATTGGTGCAACATAATGAATGCTAAGTATATGAAGTAGGGACACTTTTCCAAGGCCCTGGATTTGAATGGTCTCCCCTCTGGGTCAAAAATTTGGAACAATATTCCAAAATACAGATCTCTTATGAAGGAAGGTATTAGATGGAAAATTGGGAACAAGAGATCAATAAGATTCTGGGAGGACAACTGGATTGGGGGTAGACCTCTTGCTAACAATAATTTCAATATATTTGAGGGAACATGTTAAGGAACACTTTGGTACTTATATTGCAGATTATACCACACCTAGAGCCAAATGGAAAACACTGGAGTAGAGTTTTTTGGATAGAGTTGACCTCCACCCTAAGGTTGTTGAGCTTCAGGATCTTTTAAATAAGGAGACTTCCTCTCTTTCTTAAGGAGGATAGGGTTTTTTGGACAAAGAATCAGTTAGGGACCTTCTCAGTTAAGTATGCTTACCATCTACTGCTAAAGTTTGGTGGTGATGAGTATTGCTGGAAAAAGGTGTGGAACTCTCAGCTCATCCCCAAAATCAACTTCTTTTAGTGGGCCTCCATTCATGAAAAAAAATTAACGATTGATAACCTTGTTAAAAGGGGTTTTCAGTTTCCCAATAGGTGCATCCTCTATAAATCATATGGGAAGACAATCTACCATCTCTTTATCCATTGTCAATTTGCTTCCCAAGCTTGGAAAAAAGTCTTGCAAAAGCTCACTAATAGATTTGACCAAAATACGACGAAACAGATCGACGAAATATGTAAAATACGATGTTTGTTGGGTGCTTGTAAAATTTGATGTGTAATTTCCAATTTTTTTGAAAGTTTATCCCCGACGTTCGTCGAAATTTCGACGAACCTGGCGTTCGTCAAAATGTCGGCTATTATTTTCGTCGAATGTTCAACAAACATGAAAAATTAAAAAAAATCAAATTGTGGCCGACATAAAGAAAAGTGAGTTCGCGC
>VDFB02186502.1:0-21310 GCA_007258455.2 Sequoia sempervirens
TATGCAATGATGGATGATAGTATGCCTAAATGAACTAAACTAAATGCAATTGAATGATTGAAACTAATCTAAATGAATGCAAAACTAATATTTAAGCTATGTTTGAAAACACAGTGTGATATGTAAACAATGAAGAAATTAAAGAAAATCTGTAGAATAGAAGGTACAGGGATGAATCTAAGTGCACCTGGATGTAAATTTCTAATGTCAGTATGTTTGGAATGTTGAATGACTTTACTAAAATTTCACAATGGGACTCATTCGCCTTGGGTGGCAAATCAGTCCTCTTATTGGTGAAAAAGGTGTCAAGAACTGATTTCTAACATTCGAGATCTAGAATTTGACAAAATATAGAATTTCATACTTCAAGTGGGACTCATTTTCCAAGGGTGGTGAATCAGTCCTCCTCGATATTTTGGAAATTTAGGGGAGACAACTCTACAACACCAGATCTAGAAATGTCTGATTGTCGGGTTGTCGAAGTCAGTTCTACAGGAAATGGATAGAAAACACTCAACAAGCCTAAAATAGTAATAATTTGAATTGAAGAACCTAATTTACTTGATTTTCAATTTTCAACACCTTTAAACCTATCAAATATACAAAACAAAGGTTGTAAATACACATGCAAAAGGGGAAAAATGTTGCAGGGTTAACAAATAGGGATTTGCCTTGGTCAAACCCCACTTTGGTAATCAAATGCAATAGAAATAATTGAAATGCAAAGGAAATGATAAATGAACAACATAAAAGTGTTAAAAACCTACCAAGATCCTTAATAATGCAAGTCTGAAGTAATTTCAATGGCTGCTTCAAAAGTGCTTCAATAGTTACTTGATGATGTTGTAAGATGCTTGATTGAATGCTTGAATTCTTGGATGAATGAAATATTATTGTAGGAGATGTAAAATGAGGTGAAACTAATTTATATCAATCTTGTGTCTTAGTAACCATTCATACATCATCACAGGCTAACATCTAGCATATTTTTGAATAAATCCCTAAAGAAATTTACAATATATTAAATTTTGGAGCCAAGGGGGACTCATTCACCACACATGGTGAATGGGTCCCACCTAGGACTTGAATCTAGGTGTCAAAAATTAAATGTTATTTAATGTTGTGTGTCAGGAGTATATTCAAGAATACACTTAAATAAAGCTTATGAGTGTATAAAGAGGTCAAATAAGACATGAGAAAGAGATAAATATGGGGAATATTTCTAGAAAAGAGTGAATCTCTATTACAAGACTTTACAACACTTGAAAAGAGGACTTGTTTATGTGTAAAAAGATTATAATGTTTAGGTAAATTATATTAAATAGAGACTAGAATAATGTGGAAATGTCTTACAACATGTCACAACACATTCACAAGACTTGAATATTTAAATTTTAATACTTAAATAAGCATGTTCAAGCCATGTTGCAACATAAAATCAAGGAAAAATATGTAAAATGAAACAAGACCTAAAAGGCCATGAAAATGATAAGGGGCCATTTTTCTATGGCACAAATGTATAGTCATGAGATATTTTAATTTTAAAATCAAATGCAATGTATAGAAAATAATTAAAAATATATATTTATATTAATATGTTATGTGAAAATTTAGTTGATTAAATTAGTCACCAAGATTTATAAAATGTCTTCACCTTTTAATTTCTACAACCAACTTTTTCTTGAGAACCTAACTATGGTTACCCAACATATTCAAAAGAGAAAAAAACATAAGAAAAACATGCATATCTCATGGTATCTAATTGGAACACATAGATTACTTGCTCATTGTATTAATCTTATAGAAAAATATATAATGGATTTATAACTCTTGTGCATAACTATTAGTTGAAATTTTTTATTATGGATGTTGAGATGAGAAGTGGTTGATGGTTGTAGGAAACTGTGCTAATAATAATCTCTATAGATAATTCAATAATTAATCTATTCGAACATCCCCTCAAAAATTATCCATAATTACATAGTGTGACATTTATATCATGGTGTTATGATTCCCACCACCAAGGTTAAAACTCCTAATGGGGTTATTATTGTTAATTACTCATGTTTGAGATAAGGTTCCCTTTTTGTGGCCTCACTAATTTATAGCTCTGGTCATAAATGTTTACGTCCAATTAAAAAAATCTCTGTCGTAAATTAATTGTACTAATTGGTTTTAATTATCCCACTATGATGTAAGAAAAGGGGATCTAGAATCTAAACCACACTTTCTCCTCTATCATATTAGGAAGGAACCAAAAATGATCACAAACACCCATTTGGATACTAACCTTGAAATGAAAGAGAAAGAATGTTGAATCAAGTTTTTGGTTCTTTCTTGTAGGGGGTTTGATGTAGATTAATTTATTAATGATTAATTTAATTTGATAATGAAAACATGTTCCTATGTCAACTATGAAGCTACAATAAACTAATGAGGTTATAAAAAAAGTGAAAAATAGAAATTGAGAAATGGCATATAGAGTAGTAGAGTATAGATATAGAGGAACTTGGCATATGAATTTGAGCTTGAATTGGCTGGACAAGGTCGTTGGTGCCCTAGAATTGGAAATGTAGATCTTAGAAATCACAAACAAAATCTTGGATGGCCAAATTCTTTAGGTTCTTCCTTTTTGTAATTAGCTTTAGAACTTCATATGTCAATCATTAATTCCACTTTCCCTAATTTGTTTAAGTATAAGGATTGAATTCTATATCATGCAATTAGGTCTTCAATCCTTTTCAAAATCCACTTCAAATCTATCATATGCACACAATGAAGAGGGGAAATGGTTGTGCCATATAGGGGCTTACCTAAGTTAAACCCTATTTTTAAATTTCTACCTTTTAAACAACTATGATGAGATAAAATAGTGCTTGTACCCTTGATTGGACAGAAGAAAATGAATAAAAGAATGATAAGTTGTCAAGTACTACAACTTACCACTTAGATCTACTTTCCTTCATGGAATAAAGTCATCTTACTCATCTCATCCAAGGATAATTGGTTGCTTGGTTTGAATATCCTACAAGTGTTAGTACTCACAAAAAAATGAACATAAAACATGAATAAACTCACATAACTTGGCTTGATGCATTTCTCAGGAAGATCTTGACTGATAATAAGTATCATAAAATCTACTAATTCTACTCTTGACTACTTTTTTGTATGCTCAATTTTGATTTCAAATTGTTAGGATTGCATTAGGATTTAAAATGGTGAAAAATACTTGTATTTATATGCATTTTTCATTTCCCACAAAATTAATTATCAAAAGTTGAAATATGAAATTAGACTTTTAAATATTAAAATGTCAATAATAATATATTTAAATTGTGGCCAAAATAGGCTAGTCAAGGGAAGTTACACCCTAGACTAGACCTATTTTGGGTCTTTTGGTGTCATGAAATAAATATTAAATAGTAATTCCCAATTTAAATTGATTTTCTAAAGTTGATAATAAAAAAATTGATTTAGGAGCACACTTGGGCATATGTACATAAAGGATAGCTAAACCTAGTGTGAAATTATCAAGGGTGACAATTTACATTGCTACACCCACATAATTTATGAAAGATAGGTCCAAGAAAAAAGCCTTATTAAGAACCCACTTATAATCACATATTCACTAATATAGCGGTAGACATGGTGATATAATGGAAATGTTTCATGTTTTGTTTTAAAAAATTGGTTTATGTTTTATATTTATTCATAAATTATAGAATTAATTATTTCTAAACCTATTTGGAGTAGAATATAAAATGTGTTTTCCTATTTATTTCTCCTTTGGGGTTACATGTCTAGATAATTAAATAGACTCTATTTTTCATAAATATTATTCTTTATGATGAATTTAGGACCTAAATGCAACCAAATATTTTGAAGCTAGGAAGAAAGGAATGGTTTCCACAAACCTTAGGCTGATATGATCAACTCTTGAATGGATAGATCTAATTCTAGAAGACCAAATAAATGTAGCATCAATTGTCCCTAGATTCTTTGAAATCAAATATGAGGAGACTTAAGTTAACTTCATGTCTTTCTTAATTACAAATGCAACTATTAGATAAATTTCAATCCATTTACCTAAGAATGTCTTGCTATACGTATTGTTCTTTGTTAATTTTTAGGGGATCCACCTTTTAAGAATAAAATAACTAACATTCTAAAAATTCAAATCAATTTAGAGCACTTCAATTAAGGTATGCCAATATCACCTTGAAGATGTTATGAAGTCTTTAGTGTAGAACTAGAGCTCATCTCTAATAGAAGAAAAAGTGGACTATTAATTTGATCTCTAAGTCAAAATTCCTTCCATTTTATATGGTTGAATGGTAAAGTTTCACTTTTACATTTTTAGAATGAATCAAGAAAGCACCGTGTCCAAAAGGACCATGAAGGTAAAGATTACATTAAAATAGTTTAAATTGCATATGGAAGGATAAAAAATTTGAATAATTTTCCATTATGTAGAGGTTCATATGGGTGGATGAAAACATATGGGGGGCCAAAAAGTGGCCACCACACTTTTTGGCCCCATAAAATCCTTAGTGAGCACATTATAATGCCCTCCCATTATTTCTTATTAAAGAAATAAAAAACAACAAACTCATTTCATTCCTCGTTTTCTATTGTTGAAAACTTTTTATATGGCTTGCAAACCCTGCATAATGCTCTTGTGTTCTAGAAATCCCTCACCCTCGCCAAATATTTTCCAATTCTCCACAAAAATGTCATCAATTCGAGATGTCAAGTAGGTCAAAGGAGTAAGTTCTTTCATTTTTTTGGTGTAAATTTTGTATAAATTAGGTAGATTGAATTTATGTGTTTTGATAAAAATTTATTTCATTATTAGGAATTGTGAATGCACCTCAAAATATTAAAAATATTTAAATTTATAATTTACATTATGATGAAATCCCTCATAAAGAAGAACTTCAATAAAAACCTCCTAGAATTCATCATCATGCGCCAAGAACATAAGAAAATATATTGGGGTAAATTGAAAATAACAAAAAACAAATTGAGGAGTTAATTGCAAGGTTTAGAGATCCTAATGGAACAAACTCACATAGGAGATCCCTTTCTCAATCATTCAAATCCATAATATCTTATGTAGATTCAATTAGCAAGAAAATAAATAGTTGGTCCAATAAGAGACAAGAGCTAAGACAATTTTATGTAGATAAATTATCATATAAACAAGTTAAAGATGATTTTTTTTAAAAAAATTTACTTTTGTACGCTATTCACAAACCTAAGAACAAATTGACCCTTACACAGTACACATAAGAGGTTCTGTATCCATTGGTGAAACCAACAAGGGATAAAGAAATTTTTTTGGGATAGGTGGTGGATGGTTTTTGAACATCCTCCATGCAACAACAATTCAAGTAGCACAATATTTTTTGAGGAAATTGTATTGAGAGTTTATCCTCAATAAAATCCAAAACTATTTTGACATGCAAGAGTTCTAGGGTAGAGATGGGGGATCTACAAAGGATAGAGTGAGGACACATCTTGAACCACAATGGCCAATGAGACCACTCACTATACAATACTATGAGCACATGACTATCTCTTCTATTGTGAAGGAGAGTGTTGAGGTGGATACCTTACAATCAATTAAATCTCTCACTCAAAGCCTCATACAACATAATAGAACTCTAGCATAGGGTACCACATCATTTATGTTGGGCTTTTGGATTACTCTATGTTTATGATCCTGAGGATAATTAGGATGCATGTTTCTAGGATACATCTATAGTTGATCAAATGATGATGAAAAATGTTCTCCTGTGTGATACATTTGGATTTAATAGTCAGGTAAATGGAAGTAAGTTCATTTAATTTTGATGAAACATCATCTAGGGTGTAAGAGAAAAACAATTTTGTTTCTTTTCAATAGGGCTGAATTTGGTAGGGTTACTGTTTTTAGTAAGTTTTCATTTATGCACAATTGAATACAAAATATTACATAGACCTCCAAAATGGTCAATTGTTCAACCTAATGGTGAAGAAATCACTTCAATATCTTGTCATTTGTGAGATATTAAAATTTCAATTTCCAAAAGTCTTGTTAAAATATTTGAAGTCAAATTTGAGGCCCTTAGAGGCTCTGGATGGGCTCAAAAATTGGTGGAAAACCAATGTAGTTTATATTTAAATAATACTTTGTGGCCAAATTCCTTCTTGAAAGATTTCTAAAAAAGTATTATAATTGAAAATATATTTGGTTATATTGAAAGATATGACCCTATAATTTTGCACTACCAAATTGAATAAAATTTTGAAATATCTACTTGTGGGGGTTACTCTTTCTAAGAGATTCCAGGGTGGTTACACATTCCAAATAAAGGATGCAAATGGGGTTATAGAGAGGGAGGTGAATTAGATTAGATTATGGTTTTGATTTGTAGATTTGCAGATTTATGTTATAAAAAATCCCAAGTGATGTCAAATTATAATGTTGTAATTTCATTTTCATGTAAATGATAATAGAAAATATTTGCTTCCTTTTTGAATTTTGTTTGTGCAATTCTCTATTGTAGTTGTGAGTTTTAGATAGTAAGGGTAGTACCCTTCATCAAGTGGTATCAGAGTAGGAGTTCTCGAATATGTAGGCAGATCACCGAACATGAGGCAGTTTACACCAAGACTTGTGGTTGTGGGTATATGTGAAAAGATGCTTCCATAAAGAAACTAAAATGGGAGAAATATTAGAGTAACAAAAGAGGGTTTTATAGCCCTCTAGAGACAACTTCAAGCACTACAAGAGGATTTTTTTAGAGGAGCTCATGCTAGAAGAAGATATGAAATTTAAGATGAGTCTAAAAATGAAGAGCCATTCAAAAAAGAAGCACAGGATGTAATGCATCTTGGAGAAGTCAAACTTATTAGATTCATTTCCAAGATTGGAAAGAGGCCAAAGATAGAAATTTCTATATTTTCTATAAACTTGAGTCCTGAGGAGTTGCTCGATTGGGTCAATGAAATGGAAGAGTATTTTGAGTATGAGGAAATAGAAGATTCAGAGAGGGTCAAATCTGCAAAGACCATGCTAGCATATGGTGGAAAAAAGTCCAGTTGGAGAGAAACCAAAGAGGTAAAGAGAAGATAACCAGATGGGATTAGATGGTGGAGAAAATAAGAGGATATTAATTCCTATAGATTATGAATTGGATTTTATGAAGAAGATGCAAGGATTGAAGCAAGCACAAATATCTATCAAAGAGTACAAAAAATAAGTATACAAGGTCTTAATTAGAATAAGCCATTTTGAGGCCAACAAGGAGGTTACCCATTACATTAATGGGTTGAAACCAATAATTGAGAGGAGTTGAGTTTGGTGAGGATGACCACGATAGAAGATACATATCTTTTTCCCCTAAAGTTGTAAGAAAATCTAAACAAAAGGTTTGAGAGAAACTAAAGAGGTTGAGATGCAAATACTAGTGGAAAGAATTATGGTGGTTGAAGTGGAGATTAAAAGAAGAGAAAAGGATCTAATAGCAACCAATAGTAGAAAGGAGATAACACCTACCATCCATGAGATTTGAACAATGGAGATCAAAGAGGAAGATGAAGAGGAAGAGGACTGTGAAGAGGAGGCTTCCATGAAACCTATTTCTAGTGTGGTGAAGAAGGGCATAGAGCCTTTGAGTGTCCCAAATATCAAGGAAAGATGAATGGAAGACTTGAAGGAAATACACAAGTTGTGTATTTATATGAAGATGTTGAGACTTTGAATTCTAAAGAAGCTAAAATAGGAGAGGCCCTTGTTGTAGGAGGGCCTTGTTGAATGGGGAGAAGGAACGAAATAAAAGAAATAACATGTTCCATACTCAATGTAAGTGTGAAGGTAAATTTTTTAATGCTATCATTGATGGAGGTAGCACTGATAATCTTGTTTCAAAGGAAATGGTTAATTTGTAGCTGGAGAGGACAAGGCATCAAAATCCATACTAGATTGTATGGTTGTAGAAGGACCATAAAGATTTGGTCAATGAGAAATGATAGGTAAATTTTAAGATTGGTAACTATTAAGATGAGCTTTTTCATGATATTATTCCTATGGATGTTTATCATGTCATGTTTTTAGGAAAACCATGGTAGTTTGATTGGAAAGAAGTGCATGATGGAAATGCCAACACCTATTCCCTGGAAAAGGATATAAGTTGAAACCATTGAATGAGGTAGAAGAAAAGGTGTGCATTAATGCAAGGATTTGTTTGGTTGATGGAAGAAAGTTCCTAGAATATATGAGACATAGGCATATGTGTTTCACATTGATCCCTAGAGTTGATAAAGAAGATATTAATGAGGTACATGTATAGAGGTTTTAGATTTTTTGAATGAGTTTCAAGATATTGTTTTTGATAATTTACTTGAATGTTTTCCTCCATTAAGGAATATTAGCCACCATATGAACCTGAATACTAGAGCTAGTTTGTAGAATAATGCAACTCATTGTATGACTCTAGTAGAGAGTAAATAGTTGAATAGATAGGTGTAAGAGTTGTTGCAAAAGGGTTTGATTAGAGAGAGTTTGAGTCCATGTGTAGTAACTAAAATAATAGCACTAAAGAAGGATGGGGAATGGAAGATGTGTACAGATTCCAGAGCCATCAACAAGAACACCATCAAGTGTACATTTCCCTTTCTAAGGATGGATGACATCATGGATTGTTTGAGTGGAGCTAAGTGATTCACAAAGATAGATCTAAAGAGTGGTTATCACTAGATCTAGATTAGAGTAGAATATGAATGGAAGATAGCCTTCAAGACCAAAGAGGGATTGTACAAGTGGTTAGTTATTCCTTTTGGGATAACTAATGCACCAAGCACATTCATATGGATCATGGGTGAGTTATTGAAAGAGTTTTTTGGTAATTTTTTCACTGTTTATTTGGATGACATTTTAATTTTTAGCAAGACATTGGAGGAAATTTGATACATATTAGAATTTTTTTTAGAAGCTATGAGAGAAGTTGTTGATCAATTTGAAGTTCAGTTTTGTGAAGTGAGAGTTGATGTACTTGGTATTTTTTGTCTCAATAGAGGGTCTTAAGATGGATCTAGAGAAGGTGAAAGCTATTGTTGAGTGGCCTACACCAAGGAGTGCTATAGAGGCTAGATCTTTTCATGTTTTTGCAAGTTTTTTATAAAAAGTTTATCAAAGGTTTAAGTAGTATTTGTGTTGCACCTAACTAAAACAATGAAAGGGGATAGAAACGAGTTTAAGTGGACTATAGGAGCAACAAATATTTATGATATGTTGAAGAATAAAGTTAAAAAGCAACCTATTTTGGCACTTATAGATTTCAACAAGGTATTTAATGTAGATTGTGATGCTAGTGGCAATGCATTGGAGTTATTTTGAGTCAAGAAGGTAAACCCATTTCTTATTTTAGTGATAAGTTGAATGATGTAAAGAAGTATTTTATTATTGATCAAGAGTTTTATGCTATAGTTTAGGCTTTGAAGAAATGGAGAAACTATTTATTGCCAAAGGGTATGTGTAGGATCACGATGGGCCAAAAAGTGGTATATGATGGGTATGTGGCCATTTTACTATTTTTTTACTCCAAAATCGATGAAATGAAAAAGGGTTTTAAAAGAGATCCCAGCTTTCCACCAATATATAAGCATGCTTTACTTTTGAATTTACTAAGTAATTATTATTCATTTTCTATTCAAATTATGACTAAAGTCTTGATTGATAGAGATTGAAAAAAATATAGCTTTCAACAAGATCACATTTTTGAATCCAAAACATGTCACATTCTATGCTTCACATACTATAGGATTAAAAAAATAAAAAATGAATTTCATTAAGTTTTACCAAGTTAAGGTGGTCGATTACACGTTTTATATTTTTAAAATGTTGTAATAAAAAATTCATAATTAATTATTTACTTGGAAAAAATTACAAAAAATATGCATCACATCTGGTATGAGTCATCTACTTATCTCCAAAAATATTATAAAAATATTATCATTTTATTGTGGTTAGGTGGTCATACAAACACCTACTTTATTTTTTTCCCCGGAAATTTAAGTACCACTACATTGAAATTTCAAATTTTCACCATATAGATTTTAATTTTTTTAAACAAACCTAGTAGTTTAGAAACTACATTCAATTTCTATAGATTATATTGTTACATATTTTGAAATAACATAGATAACTTATTCAAATTTTACATCAAGTTGCCTAACTCATTTTTGAAATTTTTGCCACTTAAGGACTTTTTTCCATGATGATCCCGCATATACCCCAAAAGAGTTTGTTTTATTTACTTATCATCAAGCTTTACAATATTTGAATAGTCAAAGGAAGTTAAATCAAAGAAATCTAAAATGGGTTAAATTTTTAAAAAGATACATTTATTTTGAAGTAAAGGAGATGAAGACCTAAAAAAATTATACATTCCTTAAGTAGGAGGAAAAATTTGTGAACAAAAATGTAGATTGAAGTTATTGTGTTCAATGAAATCAAGAGCTTGTATCCTGAAGATCCCAATTTTGTATAAGCTTGGAGATTTCATGGATCCTATCACTTTGGATAAGAGGAGATGGTTGGATTTTACAATCCAAGATGGTATGTTATTTCGAGGGAATATATTGTAAATTCCACGGAGTTCCATGAGAGCAAACCTGATCAAGGAGAAACATAGTTGAGGATAAGCTAGACAATTTGGTCAAGATAAGATCATTTCTATTGTTGGTCAGAGTTACTATTGGAAAAATTTATAGCAAGATGTGAAGAATTTTGTGTAGAGTTTCAGAGTATGTCAGGTGGAAAAAGGAACACGTCAGATTACTAGGTTGTATTAGCCATTACCTGTACTTAAGAGGCCATGGGAGGACATTAGTATGGATTTTGTTCTTGGTTTCTAGAGGACATAGAGAGGGCATGATTCCATATTTATGGTTGTGGATAGATTTTTGAAGAAGGCACATTCATTTTGTGTCATAAGACTAGTGATGTTGTTCATATTACAGAGTTATTTTTTAGAGAGGTGGTGAGACTACATGTTTTATTGAAGAGTGTATTTGAGATCGAGATACCAAGCTTGTTGGGTATTTTTGGAGGACAATGTGGAAGAAGTTGAAGAATATTCTGAAGTTTAGTTTTGTTGAAAGGAATAAGATAATTGAGAGGGGTTGCATGAATTAATTGTAGAAAATTAAACCTTCAAAATGCTCAATAGTACAATCAGATCTCAAGCATTCATTAAACCCTTATTCTATCAGAATGATTAAACATGAAATGCACATAACAAAAATTAAAATCACAACATCATACATAAGAAAACACTGGATTTATGTGGAAACCACAATGAGAGAAAAACCACAGTGAGGATTAACTCACAATATAAGTAATAGCAAAATCAGTACAAAATGACTCACTACCAGAATAGGACACATTGTCTAGAAAGGCACACAGCCAAGGCTCACTACCATAGAAAAGAAAAGGAGATAGAAGAAGAATGCTACATAGAGAAAACTTCTCAATGCAAAAAGGAATCCACCACAATTGGTCAGGATATGTGCAAGATCATGATGGGCCAAAAAGTAGCGATATGATCCAGGTATGTGTAGAGTATGTGGCTGACGACTTTCTTTTTAACCAAAATTGATGAAACAAAAATGGTTTTTAAAGGAGATTCTCAAATTTCCACCAATATAAATTATGCTTTACTTTGAATTTAATAAATCATTATTATTCATTTTCATTTGAATTATGATTAAAGTCTCTCAGATTGATAGGTTGATTGAAAAATATCTATAGCTTCTCTAAATGGTATCACATTTTTGAATCAAACGGTAAGTCAAGCATCTCTATGCTTCTCGCGATACTATAGATTAAAAAATTAATTTCAAGAAGTTTTGACCAAGTTATGGTCGACATAATGAGATTTTATATTTTAAATTTTGTAATAAAAAAATTCATAATTAATTATTTACTTGGAAAAATTAAAAAAATATGTATTACATTGGGACATGAGTCTTCTACTCTATATCTAAAATTTAATAAAAAATTATTATCATTTTATTGTGGTTAGGTATTTACGCATAATCTATACTTCTTATTTTTCCTAAAAATTTATGCTAACAGATTAGACTTCAAATTTTCACCAAATAGATTTTTTAAAAATAAAACCTAGTAGGCTTTAGAAACTACATTCAATTTGCTATAGATTCTATTCTTACATATTTTTGAAATAATATAGATAACTTATTCAAATTCCTTTATGTCAAGTTTCCTAACTCGATTTTTCTAAATTTTTCACCACTTAAGGGCCTATTTTTTCCATGATGATCCTGTACATACCCCTCACACACTTTTTCAGTCTCACATGAAAGATTTTGGATGCCTTCAGGAGCCCTAACATTAAATTTTGCACTTCTCTACTCAAATTTTCATCACAAACATCACTCACATCAAACTCGCATCTATCTTGCTTCTTACTCTTTCATCTTTCTTTCTCACTTCATCAACTAAAAATAAAACCATACATATTTATATCAAGCTCTACCATAAAAACATTCTCAAATGTTGGCCAGTAGTCATTATACATACAAATTCAAACTACTAGGTCAGCACCTAAACATTCATGCAATAGATAGGAACAAAAGGTGACCTACATAAATCCTTAATTAGGACCCAAATAGATTCCAACACACTTCAACACGATTCCACAAGCCTTGCATGTAGTGTTGAACACAAGGTCATCAAACACCCATACAAAACACCATAAACATTAAGTACACACTTCCTTAAATCAATTTGAAACTTCTTGCCAACATAATTCAAGTGAATGTAATCCAGAATAATCCTCAAACTACTTAAGATTCATCAAACATTACATCAAAGCTTGCATCATATAAACACTTCAACTCGGAACAACTATAACCCTTATTTGCATACTAACAAATGAAACTCACTCTCTACTATACCAAATCATGTAAAAAATTGAATACAAAAAGATAAAATAATTACAAGAAACTTTCGAAATCCACACAACTTGAATCCAAACAATGAAGAAATGTAGAGAAAATACATTTCTCCTAGGCCACAAAAAACATCACTAAACAACTAGTTCACATACTGGTGAAAATATCTCACACCATACAATGATCTAGACACCCAAATTATGAATATAGAAATCTCTAAAATCCTTGAATAACATGCAAGATCCACACAGGCATGGCATCAACATAGAAGAAATGTAGAGCACAATACCAGAGCACACAATAAACACTTTCACAACACAACCTACCATGTTTATCAAATTTTCTCAAAATCACTTGGAAACCAAGTACCAAAGACATCATCTACCATCATTACTTCATTCCAAATCACCTTCCGATTCTACAACAAAAAAAGATAGTTCCATGTACTCACAACACTTCCTCAAGATCTTAACTACACATGTACAACTTATTTTCCTCTTTTTCACAATTTTCTCAACATCCTTGATATCTTCATCCCATAGTTGACATCAATGACAATACCAGTAAGTAGACTTCCTATTGACATAAATTACAACACTTTCATACTTGCAACAATCTCCCCCTTTATCATTAGTGGCAACACAAGATGTGAAAATATACAAAAGACCACACAACAACTATGAACATTCACTCCATTTTTTTAGATTAGATAGCCTACACAACATTCTTGAAACCTCTTCCCCCTTACAGGACTCTCTCTCTCTCTCTCTAACAACAAATTTATCTAATTTTTCACATGATTCTCTCTCCCCCTTTGACATCAATGGAAAAGGATAAAATGTTTTGCATTATTCTCCCTCTTTAACATTGAACCAAAAATTACCTACTCTAAATAATCCCCCTTAGGAGTACACCCAACTAAATCAGAAACTCAATGACAACACATGACAATACCTAATCCCTTGAGAGGTAGGCACCAACATCAGTCTATAAAAGAGATAGATCCATAGATCCACTAGACTCATGCATCTCCATATGAAACTAGTTCAAGAAAGGAGAGGCAATAACCCCCAACTTCTCCCGTAGATACTCAAAAGTATCTTTAGGAAGTGCCTTAGTAAATATATCAACAATCTGATCCTCTATAGGTACATACTCAAGTTTCACTTCATTCTCCATAACCTTCTCTTTCAAAAAGTGATACCTAATAGATATATGTGTTTTCCTTTAATGCATCACCGAATTCTTTGAAATGTTAATTGCACTTGTATTATCACAAAAGATAGATATAGGTTCATCATATACAACTCTAATATCCTTCAATGCCTGTTTCATCCATAATACCTGTGTACAACATGATTCTACTACAATATACTCAACCTCTATAGTGGATAAGGAAACTAAATCTTGCTTCTTGCTCAACCATGCCACCAATCTACATTCAAGAAAGAATGCACCGCCACTTGTAATTTTACTGCCATCAACAAAACCAACCCAATCTTCATCTGTATAAGAAGTTAATGTGAAATCAGTATCTTTAGGATACCACAAGCCACAATCCAGTGTGCCTCTTAAATATTTGAATATACTCTTCACTGTTGCAACATGTGTTTCTTTAGGATATTCTTGAAATTTGGCTACAATACAAACTACATGGATGATATCTGGTCTAGTAGCAGTTAGGTATAGTAGTCCACCAATCATAGATCTATACTTACTTTGATCAGCCTTAGGTGATTCATCATCTTTTCTCAATTTAAAACTAGTCACCATAGGAGTACATACTAGTTTGGAGTCATCCATTCTAGACTTTTTTGACATCTCTTTGACATACTCAAACTATGAAATAAAAATCCCATTATCCATTTGATTGATTTGTAACCCAAGAAAGAAATTCATCTCCCCAAACATTGACATTTCAAACTCGTTTTGCATTTCCTCTACAAAATTCTTACAGATAGCCTCATTTCCACCAAAGATAATATCATCCACATATACAACTATTATCAAGATTTTTTCTTTCTCAATTTTAAAGTAAATATTTCTATCTGCAGTGCCCTTATTGAATCTTTGATGTATTAAGTACCTATCTAATATTACATACCAAGCTTCGGGAGATTGCTTCAATCCATATAGTTCCTACTTCAACTTACATACCATATCTAGTTGATCTGACAACTGAAATCCTTCCGGTTGTTCCATGTAAACCTCTTCTTCCAATTGTCCATTTAGAAAAGAAAACTTCACATCCATGGATCTAGTAAACCTTAAAATCTTTGTGTGTTGCAAATGCCAAAAACATTCTGATAGCTTCCTTCATAGCCATAGGAGAAAAATTCTCCTCAAATTCTATACCTTCTACTTGTGAGTAAGCTTTACACATAAGCGTTGCCTTGTTTCTTACTACTTCTCCATCCTCATTCAACTTGTTCTTAAATTTCCATTTAGTTCCAATTATGTTTTTGTTTGTCGGTCTAGGGACCAATTTCCAAGTCTGATTTTTCTCTATCTATATATGTTATTCTTCCATTACCTTCATCCAATGCTCATTCTTACATGCTTCACTCACTGATTTAGGTTCAACTTTAGAAAGTAAACATAGATTTACCTCAACTTCAGTATCTTTTCTTCTTGTCAATGCACCTTTCCTCTTGTCTAGAATGATATAATCTTTTTAAATAATTGTTTTTTGCATACTTAGGTGTTTTGTGTATGTGCATGATCATGATGGGTCAAAAAGTGGCAATATGATGGGTATGTGGCTGATGACTTTTTTTTACCCAAAATTGATGAAACGTAAAGGGTTTCAAAGAAAATTCTCAACTTTCCACCAATATAAATTATACAGCTTACTTTGAATTTAATAAATAATTATTCATTTCTATTTGAATTATGACTAAAGTCCCCGATTGATAGGATGTGATTGAAAATATCTATAGGATTTCAAATGGTATCACATTTTGAATTTGAAACATAGTGTCACATTCTATAAGCTTTGCATACTATAGGATTAAACATATATATATATATAATTTCATGAGTTTTGACCAAGTTGTTGTGGTCAAACACACGCATTTTTTTATATGTTTTAAAAAGTTGTAATAAAAAAATCATAATTAATTATTTACTTGGAAAAAATTATAAAAATATGCATCACATCGACATGAGTCCTCTACTTATATCTAAAATTTAATAAAAAAATATTACCATTTTATTGTGGTTAGGGTGGTCAGATAGACACCTACTTCTAATTTTTCCCTGAAATTTAAGTATTACTACATTGAAATTCTCTCACCACCAAATAGATTTAAAAAAACCTAGTAGTTTAGAAACTAAGCATTCAATTTTCTACAGATTCTATTGTTACATATTTTTGAAATAATATATATACCTTATTTAATTTTTTATGTCAAGTTGCCTAACTCTGATTTTTCTAAATTTTTTGCCATTTAAGGGCCTATTTTTTCCATGATGATCTTGCACATACGATTTTAAGGGTATTCTTTGGATCTTCTTCCTCTTCATTCTACACTTCTTTTTCTTCTACTTCTCTACAATCAAGTTCATCTAACACATATCCATCTACAACAATAGAACTCTACAAGTTTTCATCAACTTTAACATTTTCACTTTCAACTATCTTTCTTAGCCTTTTATTGTAACATTTGTAAGTTTTGCTTCTAATAGAATATAAAAGGAAGATACCTTCATCAAAACTTGCATCCAAATTTCCTAATTTTTCATCTCTTTTAATCTAACATTTTCTTCCAAACACTCTAAAGTACTTCATAGTATGAATCCTTCCATACCATAGCTCCTAAGGAGTCTTTGTGTTGTTATTGTTAGCTTGAAATTTGTTAAGTATGTAAAAAGTAGTATGAATAGCTTCTCTCCAATAGAATTATGGTAAATTTTCCTCTTTCATCATTGTTCTTGTAGCTTCTTGAATAATTTTTTTTCCTTTAAACAAATCTATTCCGATGAGGAGTTCTGGGGGAAAACAAGTGCCTCTTTATTCTATGAACTTCATAGAACATGTTAAACTCATTGGAGGTGAATTCACCACCTCTATTAGACCTTAAATATTTTATCTTCAAATCCATTTCATTCTCAACCATAGCTTTAAATGCCTTGAATTTATCTAATGCATCATATTTATCTCTAAGAAAAATAACTCATGTCATTCTAGAATAATCATCAATTAAAAGCATAAAGTACATATCACCCTTGTAGGACCACAAAGATCTATATACACTAATTCCAGTAGTTTGGTAGTAGATTGTTCCTTTCCCTTAAAGCTACTCCTTGTTTGTTTTCCAAATTGGCAACTCTCACAAACAAGATTGATAGGTTTTGTGATTCTAGGTAAATCTCTCACTACATGAAATGAACTATTTCTTTCAAATTATCAAAGTTCATGTGACACATCCTTCTCTACCATAACCATCATTGATTTGAGACATAAAGCAATGAGCATCAACACCTTTAAGTTGATAGATGTTTCTATTTGTTCTCTTATCAATAAAAATCACAATTCCAGACCCTTTCCCGATCTCACATGCTTCATCCTTATACACAAGATTATACCATTTTCTACACATTTATTTGACACTCAAGAGATTGTGTCTTAAGCCCTTAACATAGTAAACATTGTTAGTGCTATGTTTTCCATTAAAAAATTATTGAACCTATTCCACAAATCTTAGCTCCTAAATCATCTCAAAATTTAACTAATCTGGATCATACTTTCAAGTTTAACAAAATTAATTTTGTCTCTAGTCATGTGATTCAGAGCATCCACTATCAACAAACCAGTAATTCTTATCCTCTTTTACATTAAAGGTGGATACCAAAGTACCTTCAACCTTATCCTTCATTTCTAGAATGCTTTTCTTCACACAACTTTCAAAGTTAGCAAAAGCAAATTCATCTTTAATAGCCAAAAACAAACATTCATTATCATCAAAATATCCATAATCAAATTCATCATTAGAGATTCCAACAACTTCTTTCACATAGTAAGCTTTCTTAATGTTTTTCTCTTTTCTCTCCTTATTCTTATTGTTTCCAGCTCTTTTTGGACATCTTGAAGCATAATACCACTACAGCTAAAAAATTTGAAGGGTAATTTACCTTTATGCTTACTAGTTCCCTTTTTCATCATTCTCACAAAGTTATCTTCCACAACATCAAGATCTTCTCGATCTGAACCTTCAACATTTTCTAATTTACCAGCCTTGAAAGTAGTCTCTACTTTGGTTCCTTTCAAGTTAGTTTTCTCATTTCAAATGCAGTTAGTGTACCAATAACTGATCTTTGGAATAATTGTCAAAATCTATAGTTTCCTTAATAGTAGACACCTTTTCACTATAACAATCTAGAAGAGATTTGATAAATTTCTTCACTACTTTAGATTCTTTAACTATCGCACCAAGGCCTCTCATAGCACTCACCAACTCTCTATATGTATCCATTAATTGTTTCATCCTCAAACATTTGCATCATTTCAAACTATGCCTTCAAGTTATGTATTTTTTCTTGTTTTCCCTTTGGATCTCCTTTGTAAATGCTTTCTATCTTATCTTAAACTTATTTAGTAGTCTTCAAACTCATAACTTTTACTAACTCAATATTTGAAAGACTATTCACAATAATAAATCTTGCCTTAGCATTGATCTCATGCACCTTGATTTACGCAGTTGTACTTGGGCCATTCAGAGGTGGAGTATATGTATTTTGATAAGCCTTCTCAATCTCATAACCTTGAGCTGATAGATATCCTTCCACATTTATCTTCTGGAATGCATAATTTGAGCCATCAAATCTAGGATATTCCAAAGCAATCTTGTTCACCATCCCAAATCTACCTCAAGTGGTTAAGCTCTTCTTCAAGGAACCTTGCTCTGATACCAATTTTTTAAATGATCAAGACAACTGAGAAGGTGGGGTGAATCAATTATAGCAAATTAAACCTTCAAAACACTCAATAGTACAATCAAATACACAAGCATTAATTAAACCCTTATTCTATTAGAATGATTAAACATGAAATGTACATATAACAAAAATTGAAATCACATCATACACAAGAGAACACCAATTTTACATGGAAAACACAATGAGGGAAAAACTATGATGAGTATTAACTCACAATATAAATAATAGCAAAATTGGTACAAAAGGGTTCACTACCAAAATAGGACACATTATCCAGAAAGGCTCACAACTAGGCCTCATTGCCACGAAAAGAGTACAAGAAGATAGAATAAGAATGCTACATAGAGAACACTTCTCAATGCAACAAGGAATTCACTGCAATTTCTCACACACTTTCATAGTCTCACATGAAACATTTCAAATACCTTTACCTCACTACCTTCAAGAACCCTAACATTGAAATTTGCATAGCTCTACTCAAATTCACATCACACACATCACTCACATAAAAATTGCATCTATCTTTCATCTTACTCTTTTATCTCTCTTTTTTCATCAACTCAAAATAACACCATACATATTTATACATGAAGCTCTACCTCAAAAACCATTTCCAATATTGGCCACTAGTCATTATACATATAAATATAAAATAGGTTAGCACCTAAAAATTCCCGTGGTGGATAAGAATGAAAGGAGACCTACATAAATTCTTAATTAGGACCGAAATAGATCCCATCACACATCAACATGCTTCTACAAGCCTCACATGAAGTGTTAAACACAAGGTTAGCCAACACCCATGCAAAACACCATAAAAATTAAGTACAAGCTTCCTTAAATCAATATACAACTTTTGGTCAACATAATTCACTTGAACAAAATCTTGAATAATCCACTAAATACTTAAGATTCATCAAACACTTCATCCAATCTCACATCATAGAAACACTTCAACTTAGAACAATGGGTAACCCTTATTTGCATATTCATAAATGAAACTCACTTTGTACTATACCAAATCAAGTAAAAACTTGAATACAAAAAGATAAAAGCATTATAAGTAACTTTCCAAATCTGCACAACTTGAAGCCAAACAATAGAGAAAATCTGAGCAAATACATTTCTCCCACGCCATATAAATCATCACTGAACAACTAGTTCACACACTGGTTAAAATATCTTGCACTATACAACAATCCAAAAGACCAAAATTTGAATATAGCAACCTCTCACAACCTTGACTAACCTATAAGATCCACACGAGCATAACATCAACATATAGGAAAAGCAAACTACAATACCAGAGCACACTATGAATAATTCACAACACAGTTTACTTTGTTTATCAAATTTTCTCAAAAGAACTTGGAAACCAAGTACCAAAGACATCATCTTAGCTCATTACTTCATTCCAACTCACCTTTAGATTGTAGAACAAGAAATAGATAACTCCATGTACTCACAATACTTCCTCAAGATCTCAACTACACTTGCACAATCTATTTTCCTCTTTTTCATAATTTTCTCAATATCCTCAACATCTTCATCCCATAGTTGAGATAAATGAAAACACCAGTCAGTAGACTTCATGTTGACATCAATGATAAAAATTTCATACTTGCAAAAAGTTCTACACACCATCCAAAGACTAATGGAAAAATAGAGATGGTTAATAATAGTTTCGGTAACCTATTGCGAAGCTTATTAGGAGAAAAACTCAAGGGATGGTTTTTTTTTTACCATATCGAAAAAAATTATTAGAATAATTCTCTCAAGAGGCATTAGTAAATAAGCATTCCAAATTATATGTGGGAGTAGTCAAAGAATTGCTTCTGAACTGAGAAATATGGATAAGGGAGAGAAGAATAGTGTTGAGGTTGAAGATTTTGTTGAGAAGCTAAAGAATTTACATGAAGACATGAAGAAACGTATCAATAAGATGAACTCTCATTTTAAGGCTAAGGCAGAGTAGAAAATGAGGTATAAGGAGTTTCAGGTAGGAGATGAATTCATAGTTCATTTGTGAAAGGAGAGGTTTCTAGTTGGCACATACAAGTTAAAGATGAAGTCTAGACCATTCAAGATCCTGAAGAAGCATGATTCAATAAATGCTTATGAGGTAGGGTTACTCAGTGAGATTCGTGTTTCTCCTGCATTTAACATTGCTAATTTGACAAAATATGTTTTTCAATCAACTTATCAATTAGGACTTAAGTCAGAATCTATGTAGAAAATCAATAATAATTATCTATTTAATTCCAAATAAGGAATGTCTTATATTTTTGGAAAGTTGACAATTTTCTCTATAAATTTTTTTTTGTTTCATCAAATTTGGCTCAAAAAGAAGTCAACCAAGTGTTTTATTTCATTTTGCCACTTTTTGGACCCCCATGATCCTACACTCACC